>KK121583.1:687485-700687 GCA_000611955.2 Stegodyphus mimosarum | reverse complement strand
AAGAATAGAATAGAGAAATCAATTATTTTCTCAGATACGGAAAGAATCAGCGCAGTACAGAGAATTAGCAACAAATTTTCATGCCGAATTTCTAATCAGGTTCTTACAGTCTGTTGCCAGTTTGATCATCTAAATGACTTACGAGTAATTAAAAGGTTAATTTTTAAATAAATTTTAAAAATAGCAGTCTAATAATTCCAATTGCCACAGTAATGCAAATACTTTAAAAAAAGGGGGGAGAAAGACAATTTTAAAGAACTGGAATCTTAACGTCGCAAGAGAGGATTTGTTAAGGTTATGTTCTCGCTAAACATTGCACGTTACCAATCTGTTTTGGACTCACTCCTGATGTTAACACATTTTTCTTTGTCTTCAGCCTTACTATTAAGCGTTGTTTTCTTCGCATTAATGCCACATAAAATTCGACAGCAAAATCACAAGTATTCAAACGCAGCATATCTCTAGAATTCCCGATGGAGTGTTAGAAGTTCCCACATATTTTCTTTTTAGCCCAAAAGGCATTCGCCCAGAAGGACTATTAATTTCGTTTAGGCAATTTATGGCATTTCACTATAAACATCGTTTCAGTTTTCAAATTGCTGCCACCAAATATTATCGGACAGTATTATATTTGAAGAAATTAAATAATGAAGAACCTGCATAAATGTATGTAAGTTTCTCGCACTGTGATAAAACAACAGTACCTAGAGCTATTATATTTTGAATAACGTAACTCTCCACACAAATATGAGCATCTGAAAGCCCAAATTTGGAATTTATTTTATTATCTGTTTTATATTTTTTAAAGCATTTATGAGTTTTTGATTAAGAAACTCAAAGATTTCAAAACCAGCAATGGCAACACTGTACTAAAAGCAATTATCTCCAGCGTACGAGACTGTGTATCGGAAATTCTAAAGATATTTTCTTTTTAAATTGTTTTTTAATATTGCTGTTCAAATGAATTTTATGTTTTAAGTGCGAAGAACATGATATTTAATAAATAAAGGTAACACACAAAATGTTAAAAAAATGCCCCTTTGGGCGTAATATAAAATCTGAAAACTTTTAGATTTGTTATTATTATCATCATCATCATCATCATCATCATTATTATTCGCCATATTATTTCTTTAAAAACTAGCAGTTCGAGCAGTCAGTCGCCTAAACGAGTTATCACAAAAAAGAAAAATCTCATGTGTACACCACATGACTTCCTTGTACGGAATATTAAATTACACGCAATTTTTGCTGCATTTTCTTTAAATTTATTTTCTCGAAATTCATTACAGTTATAGTTCTCATTCAACTAATTCAGTTCTCACTTCGCGACAAGGCAAAAGTACATAAAACCTCAAAATATCTTTATTAAAAATTGGAAAATGTAGAAAAATATAAAAAGAAAAAAAAAATCTGAAAGTTTTCAGATTTTATATTTCCTCCAAAGGTGCATTTTGTTTAACGTTTTCTGTGATACTTTTATTTAGTAAATATCACTTAAACCATAAAATTCAATTCAACAGTAATATCACAAAAAAATAATATTATATCACACTGAGGAATAAACGTGATTTTCACATGAAGACCATGTTGTTAAAGTTTTTCTTATTTTTATTCACAACTCATGCATAAATATATTAGACTGAAATATAATCGAAGAATAATTAAATCCGAGAAAAAGAACAAGGAATAAATTAACCCAGTAAGCAAAAAGTATTCGTAACATTCGAAATTCTAAATATTTGTTTACATAAACATTTATCGCAAGGCTTGCCAGGAAAAAGATATCAGACGACAGCAAACGTACGATCGCCAGAGATCACATGATCATTTTATTTTCGACAATTTCAAAAGTGAATCGACGCAGAATGCCAAAACGAAATTTATAGCCCTTCGAGGCAAATTGCCCCTTTAGGCTAACGCAAAAACCAGCGGGAGAGAAGACAGATTTTTCGGTGCACAAAACTAAAAGTTTCCGTTTGGTCGCACTCGGGGAAGAGACACTGAAGATGTAGAAAACTGGCTTAATTCACTATTCTGCTCAGTTTCAAATGTAAAGAAATATTGCTGCTCTATTAGGCTTAGTCGCACATAAACGACTTTAAATTGTCGATAATTCTACAACTATTACATTCAGATTAACTAAAGGTATAAAAACCTTAACCGAAAGATAAGAACAACAGAATTCAACCATTTTTAAAGCAAAAAATGCAGAATTTAGCAACATATAAGAATTGAGCTCACGGAGCCGAGTAATAGAGTGGCAATATATATATATATATATATAATTTTGGTGCAGCCGATTGTAGCCAAAAAAGGAGGTTCTTAACTAAATGTTATAGCAGCCCTATATGCAAAATTTCAACGTTCTGAGGCTATTCGCTTTTGAGTTAATGCGATATGTATTGGCTACGTAGTACATGATATTTTATAAATAAAGGTAACACAGAAAGCATTAAAAAAACGGCCCTTTAAACGTAATTTAAAATCTGAAACCTTTCGGTTTTTTTTTTTTTTTTTTTTTTTTTTTTTTTTTTAAGGTTGGGATAATATTTGGTGTCGAATTTTCAGCAAGTTTTATATAATTTATTAGAAGCCTAACTGGGTTTTCATTAAAAATCAACTTAAAAAAAATATTCAGGAGTTATTTTCAAGAAAATTATATACTTTGACAAAAGATGATTATTATTCAAATTTGTGAAAACTAACTCTTTTACGTTAAAAATATCTAGGAAAATTTGTCGCATTGTAACAGAATATTTCCTTTTGAAATTCCAAATTTTTATTTCTTTTTATGCCTCATATCCGTAAAGCAAAGTTTAGCAGACTTTACTAATGCTCTGAATGCTTTCTCCTCTTCAATAAAATTCTCGTCTTCATTTGTTCAAAATTACAATCTATTAAAAAAAAAAAGTCTGAAAGCTTTGAGATTTTACATTACGCTGAAAGGGGCGTTTTTTTTAACGTTTTCTGTGTTAACTTGTGTTTCTGTTATTAAATATCATGTTCTTCGCACTTAACCATAAAATTCAATTCAACAGCAATATCGCAAAATAGTTTTTAAATGAGCGTATCTTTAGACTTTTCCTATACACAGTCTCACGCGCTGGAGATAAAAATGTTTTTTCTGTAAAACGTTGCCATGGCTCGCTTTGAAATCCTTGACTTTGTTAATCAAAAATTCGTTAAAGTTTCACAAAATATGAAATCAATCATAAAACAAATTCCAAATTTCAAATTTGGGTTTACAGATGCCGATAGTCGCAGTAGGATTACGTCATTCAAAATTTGACAGCTCTACGTACCGTTGTTTTATCACAATGCAAGAAACATACGTACACTTATGCAGATTCTTCATTATTTAATTTCTTTAACATGGGCGAGAATATTTGGTGGCAAAAGTTTGAAAAGTGATAGGTACATTTACGACATTAAATCGACGCAAAGTGCCAAAGCGAAATTAATAGTCCTTCTGAGCTAACGTTCCATTGCGCTAAAAATGAATTTCACATGTTTTCTCCCGTTATCAAACATACGTGTTGAGCTGAAAAATAATTTTAAAAGATTGAAGCTCCAAAATGATTAACTTCTTGCCTAAGAATATATAACCCGCAGGATAAAAAAGAGCATAATGTCTGAAACATTGAAAAACTACTCATGTTTTTTATTTTTGTATTATTTAAATTTCATCACCTTGACTGAAAATAATTTGAAGCGCTTCTATCCTTCCATGGCCAGAGAAAATCATTATTAAATAACAATAAATCAAGAAGAAAATAACCGTCGGAGAAATAGAAACAGAGTGTTTTGTTTAATTTTAATATGACGCGATACTTGCAACACTTTTGCCCTATAAAATTTCCAGATTTGCATAAATATCCCCAGAAATGAATGTATTAACATTCTTAAAGCATACTTACAGCCAGTTACCTGAAACATTTTCTAAAACTCATATTATTTAACTTACTCTTTAAATCACCTTCCATTAAATCTAATCAGAAACGTTTTCGCTTGAGACTAAATTAATGCAAAATCTATATTCAAACAAGTAATTAAATTTTGTCCCAAACCCGTTGAGGAGATTCAAAATAATAAAAGACAGTCTAGACACCTTTACACATAGAATACCTAAGTATTCTCCAACATTATTATTAATTTTCGGAAAAATTTAAAGTACTCATATTTTATACCAGCTTTATTTATTTTGTTTATTTATTTATTTATTTAGAGCTTTTTTTTTACCTGACACATAGTGTGATTTTCTACATAATACTCACTTGGCTTAAGCAAAGTAAAATTAATGTGTTACAATAAGATATTAGGCATTTTATTAGCGAACTATTATTACTTTAGTAATCACTTATTACCGTTAGTACCTGGAAAGGTTAAACTATTATTAAACAATGAAGACGTGAATATACTTATGTTATTATAAACTTGAAGTACCTGAATGGCATTTTGAATTATTTAATACACGCTTCTTAGTACAAAATATTTCTTAGTTTAATATTTTTTTCTTACAAATGCTTTTAACAAATATTTTTTTTCATTCCGGTTGCGAATTAATTTGAAAAATATCTGTTTATCCAATCGGGTTATGTGATCTTACAAAGTTTTTTTAACAATCATTGTGAAATAATCGACCAATATCTATTGCCTTGATATTTATGATGACTGCTAAAATATTGCGAAATTACTCATTTGACAAACAGCCTGGAATGTATTTGGTATAGCTCATCGCTCACTTTGCCTCATAACAGGAAAGGCATCGCTGCAGACCGCTCGGTTCCAGTCAGTTGTTTTCATTTAACTGGTTTAAGCATCAAATTACGAAACCTGAAATCTATTTTAGCACATAAGTAGAACGACTAAGAACAGTAACCTTCAGAGGCACCTTTTATCGAAGAACACATTGCTATTGACCACTCCGCATTGCGTAGACTAAAAGCAATTGGTTCTTTTTACCAATTAGGGATGAAGCCACTAGTCCCATAGAGTCTAAAATCAATAGTCACAATATACCATCTTTGCTGCATTGGTGACCAGAACGAGATTGGCTACTCTGTTGTTGCTCCTTCCATGTGTCCTAGCACCATCGACCAGACGCTCATGCAGCCACACTCAACCAACTGCGTCACAGTAGCCAAAGAATATGTATTGCACATAGACGTTTTTTGGCAGCAGCATCAATCAGACTCGGAGGCTGACCCTCACAAACAAAAGACAAAACAGACGCCAACAAATTGAGATTTCAACCACGCCCACATACTCAAAGGGGTTGAGACAATCACCACGTTTGAAAAACATCAGGTTTATATTAGAGAATTTCCTCTTCTCCTGGGAACGAACCCAGTGTCCGCTACAAAAACCGGTGAAAGCGATCAAGAAAAATACTCGTAAAGGACACCCCCTTGGGCGATTTCCATCGACGTAGTTGGTATGTGTAAAAGAATGGCTTTTGTTTGAAAAATGCCGAGGTATTAAGTCGCGCCACGCGATGGGAAAGCAATCTGTTTTCTTTCTCCTTCTGTAATAGTGTTGTAATATTACTTTTTATTTAACCAAGAAGTCCTATGTTAAATTTCAAAATAAATATTAAAAAAGATAACTGGTCTCAGTATTTCCATCACAGAAGTTCGGCGACGTTACAGGTTTCATTGGCTGCTTTATTCGGACTGTCTATCAAATATCGCTTCTATGAAATTAAGAACTGTGAGGAGGCTCTGTAGCACTTCATTTAGAGAAAACATCGTTTCAAATAGCTTGGGTTCAGTGAGCAGTTTCGATCCTACAGGATTCAGCATCAAGTTACGGGAATTGACGTCCCGAGTTCTAAACCTGGCAATGAACAGAGTAGTTAAGGTGAGCGACTTTCATGAACGCGAAAATTGAGTGAAAATTTCAGCAAAAATTGCGATTAATAACAACGAACTGCATAGATGAGCAATAATTGGTTCACATTAGCAATTATAAATGTTGTAGCAAGACCAGAAGGCCTTAGAACGGGAGTGGCAATAAGAACATCAGCAACGTTACGGCAGTGGTAATTAATAGAATCCCTATGAAATGGGTATAGATAATTTTTACCATGCCTTGAGGCTTTAAAAAGTATGTATGTGTATGTAAGGTATACGTATATATGAGGTAAGACAATGATATTAATTAGCAATAGTTCCTTAACTCTTGTTTTAGTTAATTTTGTTATTTCTCCTTTCTATCATAAAAATAGTAACTGCTTATAACGCGCGATTTCGCATATACGCGTTATCTAAAATATTTTGGTCGGTAACAGGTGACATTTGCTCGCATGTAATCGACATTAACCGACCGCCTGTAACCAACCGATGTTTTCATCTGTAACCGCCCAAAAACATAGCAATATTTCGAATTGCGGAGGAAACAACGCGTGGCGATAGCGTCTTCGTACAAAATATTGAGGGAAAAAAGAAAGCAAGGAAAAAACTTCGCAATTCTAAAACATCATAGTATAAAACATCGTCGTCGAAAATAAAGCTGTTTCAAAAACATCTCAGTTTTAAAACATTGTCGAAAAAATGGTCGTGGTAAAAAATACAGCGCCTACAAATCATCACATGATGATAACATTGCATACATGCATTTTCCTTTTAAAAGCTGTAGCTGATATTCGCATAAGCATTTGTGACCTTCATATTTCATATTTTTGAATTAATTAAAAAATTTCCTAAAAAAGCAAGAAGGAAGCCTAAGCTTAAGAAAATGAATAGAAAATTAATGTACAGTACGCATAACAGTTAATAGAATTTTTAACTTCTGCAGTTAACTATTAAAGCTCATTATTTAATTTGTCTCTTTTTAGAATTTTTAATTTATGCAGTTAACTATTAAAGCTCATTATTTAATTTGTCTCTTTTATAAAAACATATTGGAGTTTTTCATGAAAAATAAAATCTAAAGAAGAATATGTAAAGCTCATTATTTAATTTGTCTCTTTTATAAAAACATATTGGAGTTTTTCATGAAAAATAAACTCTAAAGAAGAATATCAGATGAATAAATTGAAAGAAAATTATTTTAGGATTTGATAATTAATTAAACAATTTTAATGTAGGTAACCTCATTCAATTTCCTATCTTCCCTTTACTAATCATTTGTAGATTCTATTTTTTATGAGAAACTACCAGTACAGCTTTATAAGAAAGACTAATTGAATAATGGCCTTTAATAAGTTTTTTTTTCAAAAATATAAAATACATAAGTAAAAATATTCTTCATTCCTTCTAGCGCTCGCAAATCATTATGAATATACATTTACAACATTTTGCCTCAATGTTTTCGGCGAACACCCACTGGTCAGAAGTTATCGATAATTTTAAAGGATTTACATCAATTGAAAATGAAGCGAAAGAATCTGTAAAAACGGTTAAGGCAATTAGTTGGCATTACAGAATTTTCGTATACGACAGAAATTAAAATTGGAATCAAAGAATTAATAGAGAAATGATGAACGAAGAACTAAATGCTCTTAAATAACACCAAATCAAAACTAATTCACTCTGGAATGAGAATTTCGTCCTGAACACATCTCACTTGTTACTCACTTTCTCCTGCCAACAAGACCCTCTAATGCTTGAGCTCTTCAAAATCGTATTTTTAAAATGCAAAGGCACCGATTTAATCCTCCAAAAAATTTCCTGTTGTTTATAAGTTCCTTTTGTTCATAAGTTTTATTTTTACCTAAGTTCTATCGACATACCAATAATATTACACTATTATATGTGTGTAATATTGTACGTATATATACGTACGTACACACACACATATATATATATGTACACCTTCTATAAACAAAATTAGGCCAATTCTATTTCTTCCAGTCTACAGGGCCGATTGACGAAATTTTACTTGCATTTTTCATGTCTCGAAAGCGCGCCTTCGGATATACTATATTAGATTTATAAAAAACTTTTTAGTTCAGAATTTGTAATTTGCTTAAGTATTCTTTTTACAAATGTTTCTGAAAAAAAGATAGATTTCTTCAAATATTTTAAAGGCTTTTTCTAGGTTTTAAATTCCTTTCCTGTCAGAAACATAACATACTGAACATAAATATGTTCAATTGTTCTAACATAGGTATTCTGACACAAAATGACTTTTTCAGAAATGACATACCAAGTTTTTTTCATATTTCGATTTTATGACTCAAATTGTACCAAAGTGCCAACTTTTCTAAAACTTGCCCGATTGAGAGTTTGAAGCCTCCAACGTTCACTTCACTTACCTTAGTATGGGAGTAAAAATATTATGAAGAAACACAGAATAATATTTTGGGCCCTAAGCGTAGACCTGATAGACTATAATGGTAACCATGGCTTACTCACACTTCTCTGTTATCCAGCAATAAACTGGGGAGTGATGTGCTACACTATGGCCCGTCTACGTGCGCTGTTACCATCCGAGCTAACTGGTAGTGAGCATTCATTTACATCTTAGTACGGCAGTTAACGCTGGAAGCGATGGTTTCAGCAGAATCCTTATGCTCACAGTATGCTTTTGATACAGTGACATCTGAAAAATTCAGTTCCCACACGACTTCAGGGACAGAGTGCTTCGTAAATTTGCCCCTGGCAATTTGACAGCGAATGTGCCAAGATTTTAAGTCTTACTTATCAGAAAGTAAAATTTTGCTTTGACATGTAGCAAATAATCTGACAACTTCCCGGTCGCCTACCCATAGTTGTACTCTTTCCATTCATCAGAACTGCAGGATGCATATCGCCATCATACCAACTTTCCATAATCTAGTTTCTCGTCAGAATATTAATTATTCTTTCATCAGTTAATGAGACTGACGCTAATATTGATACTAGCTACTGATACTACTTATCTCTCTTTCTTTGAGGAAAATAAAGGCCCAAGGCCCGTCTTTAGTGTCAATATAATCAAGAAACACCTTAGCCTAAGAAGCAAAAGCCGAGAGCTCAAAAGCTAAAGAAGAATTTAATGCAAATTCGAAAAGAGGAATTTGCACGTAAATCATAAGCATGACTGCAGTGTAATGCTTTATCTATCGCAAATGTAAAATTTTGTAGCATACTGTTGACAATGAATGCAAGAAACGCGGAAGAATTTCTAATGGGAGGTTGTTGCAAAAGACAGTCAAGAAAATTTCAGTAATCAAGATGCAGTAGATGTGAATTTGATAATCTACTCAGTATTTAGTTTCATTTAATAATTTGATCAACTGATTTTAAAAAAGTTTTTCAAGGAAAATATTTCAATTGTAAATGCATTCCTCTTCTCATTTTTCGATAAAAAGTGTTTTTTGTAATTTTAAAAGAACGAAAATGCTGGTTCGGTATATTTTTATTTTTATTTTATTCTTTTACCTTGTTATATTATCACGAATTATGTTACTTTCTAATTGTTATATCATTTCATTCAGTTTTTTTAATACATTTATTTTTTTTTAGCCCAAAGGGGCGATTTGTTCAGAAGAGCTATTAATTTTGTTTTGGCATTTTGCGGCGTCCACTTTAAGAGGGCGTTTCACTTTTCAAACTGCTGCCGCAAATATTAGAGCCCTATATTATATTTAAAGAAATTATATAATAAAGAATCTGCATGAATGTATGTATGTTTCCCGCATTGTGAAAAAACAACGGTACTTAGAGACATCAAATTTTGAATATCGAATCCCCCACTCGAATATGGACATCTGGAAGCCCAAATCTGGAATTTGAAACATTTTATCATTTATTTCATATTTTGTAAATCTTTAACGAATTTTTATTAACAAACTCAACGATTTCAAAGCGAGCAATGGAAATACTGTACGAAAAAAAAAATATCCCCAGTTCGCGAGATTGTGCATCGAAAATTCTAAAGATATGCTCTTTTTAAATTTTTTGTGATACTGCTGTTGAACTGAATTGTATGGTTTAAGTGGGAAGAACATGATATTTAATAAATAAAGGTAGCGCACAAAATGTTAAAAAAAAAAGCCTCTTTGGGCATAATATAAAATCTGAAAGCTTCCAGATATTTTTTTATTATTATTATTTATTCGTCTGCTATAAATTTAATTTTGCTGGCTGTTATTTATTACATATCTCTTAATATTTTATCCAATTTTATAAAATCGTTATTTAAAACAAAACGATTATTTTAATCGTTTAAACATTTCAAAGGAAGCATTTTCCCTCATGTTTATTGTTTCCAGTCTGACAAAATAAAATGTATTGTTGCTCAGGGAGTTGCAATCCTTCTGCCAAAGCGATGCAATAAAATACATGCATGACAAATTCTTGATTTATTACACCTTTTCTCTCGATATGGGAATAATTTCTGATTAATCCTGATGATTCTGTAGGAAGAAAGGCACGTGTTACACATAATGCTCGCGTGAACTATATTTTAAAACTAACACCTTTACTCAGATTACGTTTACACAGTTCATATCCACTCGCAGCCATGAATTCTCTCCCAATCGTAGCACATATTCTCACATAACAAACTATCTAAGAGCAAAACACGCGCGCAGACTGAACATACCTTTTGCCTTGACATGATGTAAGCATTGAAAATTGTGAACTTTACAATAGAAACTTTTACACAATGTCACAATATACAAATAAATAATTGTAAACATCAACGTAATAACATCAACAACTATGAAAAGGAAGCACAATAATTAATAACAAACGTACTTTTTTTGTTTTAATTTGGCATAGGTAAGACACAAACTTTACTACTTGATCTCTTGAAAATACTGCTTTTTGTTTTCACTGAAACTACTCTCACCTTATTGTCTTTACCTAGAAATATCTCTACGATTCTGCCAAGAGGCCAGTTACATACAGGAATGTTATCAGTCTTTAAAATTACCATGGTTCCAATTTTTATATTTTCTTTATCAAAGAACAATTTAGTTCTACCTTGCATTGCACTCAAACATACTCCAGTACTTTCATATTGTTTGCACGATTTTAGTCAATTTTTGCCTGCTCTTTAATCTATTATCATTAATGTTTAAAATGTTAGATCCTGCAATAGCAGTGATAGGTCTGCCTATCAGGAAATGGCTTGGTGTCAAAGTCCTGTTATTAAGATGATAAAGGATGTAAGGGCCGAGAATTCAAGATTCCCTTCAATTTGAGCAATTACTGTAAAGACATGGGTTAGTTTCAAATTGCCACTACGTTTCAAATTAAACTTAACAGACTTGACACCTGCCTCCTAAAGATCTCCATGATTGGCATCTCTTGGGGGGGATGAAAGACCAATGAATGTTCTCACTCGATTAATAATTATATAATTCGTCATTTGATTTGCTAACTAGACTATTCAATTTATTTAATTCTGCATTATTACCAACAAAATTGGTTGCATTATCTGAAAATATATGTGCATATTTTCCTCTTCTGCTGAAAAAAACGTTTTAAGGTTGCAAGAAAGACTTGACTAGAAAGGTCTGTTACCAGCTCGAGATGGCAAACTTTGGAAACAAAAGAAACGAAAATGCATACATACACTTTGTTAAGGAGAGCTTTTCTCTGATGTGGGTATTTCATAAAATAAGGTCCAAAAAATCAACTCCGACACAATTGAACGGAAAATTCGGGCTGACTCTCTCTTGAGAAAAATTTATAAGGAGGGCCATAAGTTGTTGACAGGGCACTGATTTTGCTTTGAAGCACACGACATACTCATGTACTATTTTTCTGCAAATGTTGCGCCCGTTTAAGGGCCAAAACCCTTGTCTAACAAAAGACAGTAAGCCTTGTGGGCCATTATGAATGTATTTCTTATAGAACATCACAATAATTAATTTAGATTTTTTGGTAAGGTTATTGGAAATTTTCGATCAAAATTCAATTTGCAAGTAGCTAATCTGCCTCCAATGCGTAAAATTCCATATTGATCTAAAAAATGGGAAAATGCTTCTTACCTTACTAACTGGAGATACTTTACCATCCTTTTGAAGGCTTGAGATTCCACTTTTAAACTCAATATTTTGAATCATCTTCATCAGTTTAAGTTCGGCTAATTTTTAGTTCCGAGTTCTGTAGAGGACCAAAAACTTTGTCTTTTCTTTGCAGTTATTTATGAACCTAAAAATAAAACTTAAGACACGAATCATTTTAGTGTAACTATTACTTAAATTTAAGAAATTCTCAATGAAAGGGTTAGCTGTTACATTAAGAGAAATATTAGAGTCGCTAGGGATTTTAAGTGTTGTTTGGAAAGTCTTTCAACTATTACTTAAATTTAAGAAATTCTCAATGAAAGGGTTAGCTGTTACATTAAGAGAAATATTAGAGTCGGTAGGGATTTAAAGTGTTGTTTGGAAAGTCTCCCACAATGACTTCCACCAGAATCTCTTTATGTGAATACTCGTTGTTTCTCAGGAAGAGAGGGCCTTTCCACCGCATATCATATTGTAAAAATTTACTTGGGTTCAAGCCTCGGGATATAAGATCACTCGGATTCTCATTTGATGACACACGACGCAAATGATGATCATTACACTCTTGAATTGCTGCCACTCGATTTGACACAAAAGTCTCCAGTTGGTAAGGCTCCCTTTGCAAACATGAAAGTACGATCGTAGAGTTGTTCCAAAGATACACATTGTTCACAGGAATCTCTAATGTAGATATAACTCTCACTATTAACCTAGCAAGTAAGACTGCCGCACACAGCTCTATTCTCAGAATAGTGACTCGTTTCATAGGCGAGACTCTAAATTTACTAGTCACTAACCTTGTCTTCAGTTCTCCATCTCTCGAAGAGGACATGCCATGTGTGGCTGCTCCATATGCTGCCTCATAGGTATCTGCAAATCCATGAAATTCCACCTCTTCTGCTTCTGCAATAAGAATAAACCTTTCAACTTCTATTTTTTTTAATCGCTTCCAATTCGGTAGAGAATTTCTTCCATTCATCAGCTTTTTTGGCAGTGGTTCATCCCAATTCAGCTTTAACAACTACAACCGTTGGAGGAATATTTTGGCTTTACGTATGATCGACCCTAGTAAACCAATCGGGTCGAACAGTCTTGCGATTGTGGACAATATTTGTCGTTTGGTAATAACTATGTCATTACGTAGTTTCACTCTAAAACTGCAACAGTCTCTCTTAGACTTTCAGGACACTCCGAGTGTTATAAATTCTTCTTCATTAGGAAAAGGATGGCTGTGGTTATTTTACAAAAGTTCAGC
>KK121583.1:663227-679546 GCA_000611955.2 Stegodyphus mimosarum | reverse complement strand
TTCATTGGCTTGCCTTAATGTTGATGTGTCGCTGGAAATTTGGCTGTTTTGGAACTTTCTCCATTGCAGTGGCTCATACTCCAACAAACGTTTCCCGCGTGAACTTTGCTTTACCATTCCATACCCTTTCCAATCGCCGCAACCCTCGTTCGGCACCTGGTTCCTTATGCGTTGAGTTCCACTAGTCATTAATGATTATACGTTGCTTGCTGCATCTGCTGGATCCTCGTAACTTTCTTAGAACCTTTTCTTTTCGTCTGTATTCGTCAGTTTGCTTTGTTTTGGTACGTCGCACTTGGGTCTTTTTTTTTCTTTCAACATTTCCGACCTCTTCTCTTTGCGGACTTTTCATTGCCGATGTTAAACTTAACTCCGTCTTCTTTACTGCTGGCCCATTTATGCTCCTATTAGGGGATTCCTGCAAAACATCTTTCAATATAGGCATATCAGTACATTCGATCTCTACGCACAGCCTGCTGTATTAATTGAAACCCTTCTACTTTCAGATTTCCCCGTGTGCTCAAATAGCTATTCCAGCCTGCTCGCTTTTCTTAAATCCCCCAAATCTTGAATTTTCGGCAATAACATCGGCAGGATAATTTGAATGACTTCCGCATCGAAGTTTTTTCCCATACACTAAATTTACCAATTGTATTTCTCTCAATGTAAAATCCCTCATTTCTTTAATCTGGTATCTACTAAACAGTTTCTCGTCTAATTTCTTCCTATCTTCTACCATGGATGATG
This sequence comes from Stegodyphus mimosarum, assembly GCA_000611955.2. Taxonomy (NCBI): domain Eukaryota; kingdom Metazoa; phylum Arthropoda; class Arachnida; order Araneae; family Eresidae; genus Stegodyphus; species Stegodyphus mimosarum. Next base: position 678,799 of record KK121583.1, on the reverse strand, counting down.
TTTTTACAAGGCCGATTTTAAATACCTCAAACTTATAACTCTCGCTGCTTTGTTCTTCTAACAAATTTAATGTTTCCTTTGTACCAACTTAGTATTTGTCCTCGCAGTACAGTGATTGCTATGGTGACTTTCTCTACTTCCTCAACTGGGTAAAGCAAAATTTGCGAATTTTACAGTTCGAGGAAGGTCGGAATGTCTTCTATCGAACATTGTTTGTAGTTTCAGTGAAGCGTGCATCGTATCTACGATGAATCAAAATCCTTCCATGGAGCTTGCACGGAATTCCTTCCATTGGACCTTGCGATTTCGGGGGTGGGGAGGCGGAACAGACTAAAAGTTACCTTTTCCTAAGCATCTTTGTTCGAGTGCCATTATACAGTTTCTTTGCCGGCATAAACTAGCATGAAACTCCTAACAGACATTAAGCATACTATCGCTGTGTCTGAAAGGGATAAAAAGTTTAAACCAACCCTTTTTATTGAATTAGAACGTGAACATAAATCATATTCCTTGCCCTTGACAGCATCATTCACCACTTATGGCGATGTAACTTAAAGTAACGGTCAAATTGAAATTCCTAGTATTCAATGATTACATAATATAATATAAAACTAAGTTGGCTCAGAACTTCTTACCAGCCTATAATTTAAATAGCGGCAGCTATATTGCAAAGCCGAATAATTATAATCTTATCAGAGCTGGAAAAATTAAGTAACGGAGCCTCAAGGGACAGAAACACACTCTGTCTTACAATCCAGAAACCTCAGCTTAAATACTGTCTAACTGATTTACATTTATGGTGAGGAAAAAGTAAAAAGTAATAGTAAAGGTAAGAAATAAAGTAATAGTAAAGGTATGAATCATAATAACCGATTAATTAAAAGAATAGAAGGTTAAAAGCAGTTACCTGTTGGCAAATTTAAAATTTGATAAACTTAATAAAAGATACTCACTTACAATGAAAAAGAGATGGAATTATTTTATATGGTTTACTGTATTGAGTTTCGATACCTTTTAAGGCATAAAGAAAAAATAAAAAATAAATTTCAGTTTACTATTTTATTTTATATTGATGATTTTTGCAAATTCTTAAAAGTCGAGTTATTTAAAAAGTTGAAGAAACTTTTTTAAACAACTACTAACTATACTACAAATAAAAAATAAGTAATTAAATAACTAAATCAGTAATTATAATCTTATTAAAATAAGTAGTAGTAAAGTAAGTAAATAAGTAATTTATAATCTTATCTCTGAGATGGGTAAATGACTGAATAAGAAGCTGGAAATCGACAAATATCTAGTCGACCACCCTTACAAGGAATTTTCTTTCAAAACACAACTTATTTTTCCCCTAGTTAATTATGCAAGTAAGTTACAACCATTCAAATTAGGAATAATCACCAATGCAAGGGAATATGAAATGAAATTCTTAGTGTATTTATGTACGGATAATCTAGATAAAAAAATCAGTTTTGCTTGCCGTCTTATTTACTATAAATGTCTTCATTTCACAGCAAAGCCATGTTCGGAGACTCAAAAATATTTCACTCATAGAGAAGTGTATTATAACCCCCCCCCCAAAAAAAACTTTAAAGTTAGTTTTCATGCTGAGATCCTTACTACTGATGCTATTGTTATCGAAGTGTGGTCAAGTTAGTGCGACAGTATTCTTACTTTTGAATAATATTTAGAATACGATTCATATCATCTTCGTTGCTCAGTATATACTAAAATCAAAATTAAACATCATTCCTCAGGCTTAAGACTGTTGGTGACGGAAGAGGAAGGGAAAAGAATTATAGAGTGGATAATTATGAGAAAGAAGATGGCATTTTATTTCTATCGCAACCTAATTTCAGAAACGCTCTTGTCGCCTCTAAGGCTGTAAAATAGTATTTACTTCGATATAATTTGAATCAAAATTACGCTAATAGCAGTTCACTCGTACGAGGGCATAGAGTGTGGGAAGTGAGGACACAGCAAAATTTGAAATGAAGATAATAAAGTCCGCAACAAAACAGCTTAAATTTAACAAACCAAATACAGTCTGCTCCCTTTTAATCGAACTCGGATAAAATGAATCTAGTCAAAGAAAAGTTAAATTTTTTACTTGCGGTACCATAGAAAAATTACTATTGCAAATTGACAGCATAACACAATATTGTCTAAAGAAAATACATTTTAAATAATCAACAAAAAAAAACTGAAAGTTTTAAGATTTTATATTACGCCCAAAGGGACTTTGTTTTTTTAACGTTTTATGTGTTACCCTTATTTATTAAATAGTTTGTTAATAAAAAATTCTCTAATGTCTGACAAAATATGAAATCGATAATAAAACAAATTCTAAATTCGAGCTTCCAGATGCCCATATTCGATGGAGGATTACGTTATTCAAAATTTGATGGCTCTAGGTACCGTTGTTTTATCACAATGGGAGAAACATGCGTGCATTTTTGCAGATTCTTCATTATTTAATTTCTTTAAATATAATACAGGGCTATAATATTTGGGGACAACAGTTTGAAAAGTGAATCAACGCAAAGTACCAAAACGAAATTAATAGCCCTTTCAGCTAAAGGGGGAAAGAACAGGGGAAAATGCTTAAAATAACAGAAGGAACACCTTAGTTGTAAATATTTAAATTCTTTTTGACTGTATTATTGTTTTTCTGTAGTGTTTTACATTGCTTTACTACTTACTTATTTATTTTTTGTGTTTAGGATAATAAATTGGGGGTTTACTTTGTGTTTAATCGAATGTAGGACCACATGTTTCATATTTAACTGCTTTTCTTCTTGGATAGAACTTTCAGTTATGAGTGTAACAACATTAGAACTGTAAAATCAGCTCAAGCAGAACGCGAGTTATGCAGAAATTTGTTCCTGACGAGTTTTGATGACAAAAATGTTCTGGAAGTTTCGAAATAAATATTTTTCGAAGGTCTACGACCAATGGGATTTTCAGAACGGATGGTATTTCTTGTGCTCTAGGGAGGATTTGCTTAACATTCGCGTTCTCCTTGAGCTATTTCTAGCTATTTATTGTGCTGAGTATAGTGAATTTCTATAATAAATAATCAATTTCTTCGTGCTTATTTAGAGTGATCATTTAAAGAGATATCAAAGAATTCACAGCCCACAATAATATGATTCCATAGTGTATTTGGAAGCTGTTTTTTATCAGCAATAGTATGTAATGTAACTGTACATAATCGGAAATAAAATAGAATAACAAAAGGATTTTATACAGTAAACTTTTATTTAAAATGGATATGATAAATCTATGCGTAGGGTTTCCTTTATTTCAACTAACATATTATTCAAATTTTTGTTATCTTTCCTGAACTCCTCAATTTCTTCTCGCATTTCCTCGCCAGGATGTGAATTTAAAGTTAAGTGAAATGAGCATTTAAAAGGGTGAATCTCGGAGTTTATTCAGAGCGTGTTTTCGCTAGCCAGCGCACGTTTCGCTTCTAACCTTGCTGGTACGCTGATACGCCTTTTGGCTATTTGAATAATTATCAAGCCTGTTAGGTTGTCGAGTCAGCCTAGTTAGCCATAACTTAAAAGTACTAGTCCAACACTACTCGTTTTAGACTTCAATATATTTGTGCTACATATTTTTAGTTTCCACCGCAAATTGTTGGTGTTATTGTAAAGCATGAAGTATGCGTCTTTCTGTTCACAGTTGAGATTATTAAAGAATTATTTTCACCCTTCTGTTGTGCGGTATTACTTCACGCCTGTGGGAGAAGTCGCCAGGTTCATTAATAGGGTCTAGATTAGTTTATGTGGTCAAATAAGGGCTAGGTTCTATAAATGCACTAAAAGGAGAAAAATAATCTATCATATAGTTTATTGTTTTGTTATACATATGACAACACAATTAAACTAATAGAAAATTAACAAAGACAATGGCTTATCATTTGACAATGTAATTAAATTACTATATTTCCTTATTTAGTCGCCCCACTCTTTTATTATTCACTATAAAAAATTCTAGACGAATCCTGCAAATAGAATTATTTAATCTTTTATTCCTATTAAACTATATGTTAAATTAATTTTATACTTTTAATGCATTAATTATCACATCCAATTTAATTAAAAGCTTAATGTATAAAAACGTTCTTATAATTGCATTTTCTTTTCTATTTCTTCAGTTTCAATTTAAAATTGCCAATGATGAAATTTTTATTCATTACAAAAACATAAGCAATAAATTATAAGAAAATTATAAAATGAAGAAAAATAACTGAACATTATTCAGAGAATGAAGAAATCGCTTTGAATATTCATTTTCGGAAATTGGATAGCAATGTTAAAAACAACAATAATAAGAATGTTACAACGAGCATTTTACTTGAAGTTGAAATGAAATAATAATAATAATATCTCCTATTCGTCTTTAAAAGTGAACCAAGATGGAAAATTCAAAAGCAATTTTCCTGGAGAAACGTTTTTCTCATTCGTCTGCTTCAGAATACAACATATTTTTTTTAATTTAGAAAATCGCTCTATTAATTTGTTTATGATTGTTCTTGTTTGAAAAGAAGTAAAAAGTCTGTTCTATTATCTTAAAAAATCTCAAAATTTTATTTGCGATATATTTTTTATGTTGAAATTTTAAAATCATAAATTTCAATTAGTCTAAAAACTAGAGTAATGGTCAAAATTTCTAACAAAATTCAGAAATTAAGTTACAGTTTTTGTATAAACGACGAACGTCATTGAAACGACTTTTTTCTGTTCTTTTTGTTGGTGCAAACAGTAAAATTCTGATTTGCTTAGTTGATCCGTTAAACGAAGATATGTGGAAAAAACAGAAATAAAAATATTAAATAAAAAAAATTCTGTATCGAATTTAAAAAAAATGCTTCAATATATTACACTACAATGGACAAACAGTGTGTGTATAAAATTTGAACTCGGTCAACGTATAAAGAAGTAGGTTAAAAATCATTGTCTTGAATGCCAATTTTTAGCTTACGTAATCAAATGAACTACTTATTTTCCAGATTAAATTGCTTGAAAATACAAGTAAATCGCTAGTAGTAATTTTTATAATATGCGTTATTCCTTTCTCCTTTTACAAATTAATGTCATCATATGAAATTATATAAAAGTTCCCCCCCCCTTTTACATATTAAGAGTTACTCAAACAGAGTGGTTAGCTGAGCTTTATGGTAAGGTCACGTATTCTTAAAATAGAAAAAGGACTAAAGAATGATAAATACCTCAGTCTCATAAATATTCAAACAGCCTCTTTTAAATAAACAGAGAAGATAAAATGCTAGAAGGACAGAGCACAGGAGGGAGGTAGAAGTGAATCCCAGACCACCCACAATGTAGCACTTTTGTCTCAATACTTATCGACCCGTCGGATACATTATTATTCCTTCCACTTGGCTCTCGGCCACGCCAAAAATTTTAATAGAAACAAGTATTTTCCACTGGTGGTTAACCAGCGGAAAACAATTCCAATCCTGGGGTCCATGCAATGCGTTTTAAATTTGGTAAAGCTTTTCACACCGTTTTCTGGACAAAAGTTGATAAACTGGAATCTCTAAAACTGATTATTCTAGGAAAATTATTGTTACAATTATATTCTTCCATTCAAAATAAACTACGAAAATCTACCTCGCTTTTATATTTATTACAGTATTTCTTTCGCAGCTGGTTAACAAATTTCAGTTGGAACAAAATGTTATTTAGCAAAAATACTTAATACCTGACAAACGTAACCTCAAGAAGAAGAAGAACAAATATCAAATTATATCGTTAATCTTTATTTCCGATCATATCGGTAAAGACCAATCACTGATTTCAATATTTTTTCATCCCAATTGAGAATGAGTACAGATTAGAGTGAAGTATTCCATAAATCAATTTATCCTAGTCTATGTAGAGGTGAGCTGTCCAACTTCATTATAGCAACCCTTCAAATATCCAGGTGCCCTAGACAGTTTTCACCGGAATCGAACGCTTATGTATGGTTTCCAACTATATGCTATACGCAATTCCATTTCTACCTGCCTGTACTTGATTGATTCTGCAACAAGTAGGAGATCCAACCCCCAGCAGTTTTACATTATCGTATAGGCTAGTGTTTCTCAAACTTTTTTCAAGTGGGAATCATTTTTATGATTTACGAGTAGAGTGATCTGCAAACCACCTTTAAAAAGTTTCATTAAAAAGCATGCATGTATACTTATATTTTAAAAATATTGTAAAGTAAAATTAATTTTTATACCGGTTTTAAGTAATTAAGTTAATAGAAGAAAAGTTGTAATTATTTTTTATGGCCACTGGTGGGCTCTTTGCAGTTTAAAGATAAGGCGACTTTCAAGCGCATGTTAAAGAGGCTGTTTCGTAAGTTATCTCTTTGCGGTGTTATTTCTTTGCGCTATCGTTTTTACATTTTATTTATATTTAGCTTCCCCCCTAATATATTTCGGGTATGCGCTCTCTATTTAGGCACCCTCAAATGGAATTTCAGCGCCAGACTTTATTATGTCTCCACCATATGTCTTCCCTATTTTGTTGTAGATCGGTAAACAAAAGAGAAGATGGACGTCATCAACAATTTTTGGTGTTGCGAAACCTTTAGACCGCTGGTTAGTGGTCTTCATCCCCTAATCATTTAGCGCGAGATCATGTATTGCGTAATATAAATTACTTCGTTTTCTCGTGTTATGTCATTCTTCAAATTTGTTTCATTAGTTTGGAGAAACCATTTGTAGTTGTAAATATCCATGTAAGATTCCGAAAACCGATATATCCGAATTTGTTCTAATCTAGGATCTACGAGTTTCTAATCTACAAATTTGTTCAAATCTACGATCGAGATGTAAAAGTCCGAAATATCTGTTAAAATATTTGAACTCTGGGCATTTACAGACAGGTAGTGGCAGTTGTTGAAATTTGTAATGAGAATTTACACAAGATAATTCAAATCAATTGCTTATTCTCAAACATACTTTTCCGCATATTATATTTCCCAGTGTTTGTAGTGTTGATAAGAGTAATGTTGGGGATGAAGATAAAACAGAAACGGGCAGAAGTTAGCCGTTCAAAAAAATTACGCAAAACCTGTGGGGTTTAACTCTTTAAATCTTTAAGTTCTAACTCCGAACCCCACGAACACTTAACAAGCGAATAATCGCTTAAGTGTGAACAGAACACGTGAGACTTGGGAAGGGTTTAAAACCCTTTATTATTCAGTATATTTACAATCAGTTCCGACTTGGAACTTTGTAATAAAGCCGCCACTCGGGCTTGAACTTAAATACTAATAAATTGAACTAAAACTAGCTTTACTAAAACTCTTAAATAACATAGCCGAAACTATCAGAAACTAACTAGTTGGCCCCTAAGTATTAATTAAATCGGCGAAGCCTAGCAAGGGCCTAAGATATGGCCGAGAGTAGTAATAGCTAAGAGAGATGTAGCCAGAAGGCAAACGCACGCTAATCAGGAAATCAGACTCTTTCTCTCTCTCTTGAAATCGGTTAAGTCACGACTTAAATAGTACTCATTCTCATTTGCATTATCTGCGTTTCTGAATTCACATTCTGGTAGGAAATTGTAAGCTGAAATTAGAATAAGATAGGAAAGATATGAAACTTAAAATAACTGTTAATTAACGTAAGAGAAACCTTACAAACTCTTTTGCTTTTCTTATAGATAATTCGTTAATCAAAAATGGAAGCGATCATGCGACGACTGATAGATTTATAATATTATTTCAAAAAAATGGTCCCCTGACTTCTTATTTGAAGGAAAAATAGTATGTTTGAAAATAGTTGTGAGAAATTTGGTGTTAAGTTTCACAATGAGCTTAAATTTTTGGTGGAGTTTGTTTAAGCAATTTTCCATGAATTTTTTCTTATCACGAAAGAAAATCTTCTGTAGATTATTTATTTAATTAAAGAAAATATTCTTCTATTAAGGAACATTAGTTGAAATATTAATAGCATTATTTGTGTATTTATTTTAAGACTTTTAAACAGACCATTTTAGAAAACCTATTCAAAAAAAAATTTTCCATGATTTAAAATTTAGATTCTGTCAACCGAATTTTTGAATATTCGAGGTGGTTACGGTTCCAATTATCTCGGAAAAGTAAGGTTCTGCTGTAGTTCTCCTTTTACATTAGAATACTATTTTTCTGATCTTTCGCCTTTTTTTAAAGATTCATAAGCCTGAACGAAAACACAGCAGTGTTCTGAAAATTTTAATGACGAGCACAAAAGCTGGACATAGGATAGTAATGCGTTATTTTGCGTCTACCAGACTGATAAGCTTTCAAAAGACGGAAGATATCCCACGCATTTCTGCAATACCTCCAAAGGCTAAAGTGCCGCTGTCTTTCCATTATTCTGCATTTTAAATCTCATTCATTAACAGTAGCTCATCAAAAGGAGCCGAAGACATCGTCTTGGGAATACTAGAGAGCTATTTCGCACGCCAGGCGGTGACAGTATAGCGATAATTCCACCGCACGTGCACAATGGCCTGCGATAAACAACCACTCGATGCGCGCGTGCTGTCTCCCCAGCCACCTTAATGAAACGGGTTAATTTATGACTGGTGACCCGCTAATGGAAATTCAATGGGACCCGAGAATCTCAGTCTCCCTGTCTCCGCCACCGATACCAGCATCCGATTGTAAATACGTTATGAAAACGAATCGAAGATTAATGAAGGCATCCACACCGGTCCACTAGCCTTCACAAGTTGAGCCTTGGCTGTAAAAATATTGGAAGAAAAGACTGTTAGATAATAGAAGCAAGACGCATATAACATTATTTGCGGTACTGAGATAGAAAAACTTCGAAACAAATTAAAATCTATCTATGCAGGGTATCCTGAACTAATAGCTGGATAACAAATCAAAGTAACTTTACTAAAAAAATAGCACCAAGACATAAAATTACCTAAAACAGTTTTCTGTTTGCATTGTTGTTCTTATAAATAGACTTCGATAGCTACTCCGTGAATAGTGCAATCAAATGTCTATGACTATCTATAATTCTGTCCATTAAATGGCTATAGTTTCTTAATTCTATATTTCACATCCATAGTTATAAACTTTTTTACTTCACACAATAATCTCCATTAGTTCTAATTAGCGGAAGACTGCAGATACAAGCATGGTTATGTGTTGAAATTGTTTTCTCGCTGAAGAAGAAAAATTTAATAATAAAACAGTCATATTCAAAGTCGCATTATTTCATACTGTTCTCGAGATGATCAGAAAGCATTTTTCCTCATATAGTTTAGCATTATTTCCTTGGGTGTATACTTAGGATTTGCTATTAATGATCTTCAACCATATATTTATTTAAATACAAATTCAATGAATATACTAGCAATAAAAATGTTATATTTGTTTATTTAAATGGCATGTATACATCAATAAAATAAAAACTGAAAAATAAAAAGGATTTAGATATTTACTTACATTCGACTTCGTATGATAAAAAGAATACTAAGTATTTATAATATTGTATTAGTGCATATAAAAAAATTTAAACTCTAGCATTTTCTTTGATAAAAAATTCTTTCTTTAATCAGCATACCTAAATGTAAACTGAGAACTAATTGTTAAAGCAACAAGCATATCATAAGCAAAAAGTACTAGCTCAACATAAATAAATTTGCAATACTACAGTTTAGAAGGTAATACAGATTCAATTACGGGAATAAAATAGGGAAAAAGGAAAACTCCACGTCGCCTACGTCAAAAACTTCTTGGATGTTGTTTACTTAGACGCATACGTGAGAATAACAGAAAGAAATTGGAGAATGTTCTAGCTGAATGATAGAAAACTAAGTTCCTAGCGCGGTCTATTGACAGAGAAGAGAAAGAAAAGCAATTAAGAAACAGATTTTTCTAAAGTTGATATTAAAAAGGATTACAACTGGAATCATTAACCAGAATCATAAGACTTTTATCTATAGAGAACGCTTTTATGAAATCTAATTAGCCAACGGAAGATATTTTTTTAATAATTATAGCTATGGAAAAACAGAAAATGAGATTTTTTGACCAGCAGTGGTGGGTAATGAAGTTGTAAGGTATATTTTAATTTTATAACAGTTATTTTACTTCTTTCCTATCTCTTCTAGCTTCAACTTACAATTTGCTAACAGAATGAGTTTTTTAGAATCGTATTACATGAAAATGAGAAGGTGAATAATACTTTAGTCAAGTTCAACTGACTTCGACAGAGAGTAGGGTTCTTGAATAGCGCGCGTTTGCCTTTGGGCTACGTCTCTCTAAGCTGTTACTACGCTCGGCCGTATTACGTGCCTTTTGATAGCTCGCTGGCTAATTTATTATTACGGGCCAACTAGTTTAGAATTGTGTTAGCGTCGGCTAAGTCTCTTCAGTTAGTCATTAGTTAGCTCTTATGTCTTGCATTTTAAGCCCGAGTAGAGGCTTTGCTGTACGCCCTAAGAAAGGGACGACTGTTAATCTTCTTTTGAGCAAATAAAGGGTAATTAAACCTTCTTGAGTTTACGTTTCTGTTCTTGGACGTAAGCGATTATTCGCTTACCAGTTCACTAGGTTCCTCGACACATAAATTAACAGAATAAAGTTGAAGAATTCCGAATAAATTTATGAGTTTCTTTTCCCAATCATAAATCTTATGCCATTTAGTACGAAATTTTAATGTTAACATTGTTTGACCAGTGTCAAGAAATACAAATACATTGTAACATAGACAACCCAGGATTCCATACCTGAGATGGGACTTTAAGTATCGAAATGCGATTTTTATTAACAGGGAAGAAAATGCATGAAATTTCTGTAATTAAATTGAATATTATAAATAATCGATTTAGAAAAAAGAAATAACTTCTAGATTTTACGATTGATCGAAATGAAAAAACGTTTTTTATTGTGTTGAGATGAACTTTCTTAAATGCTTGGTTAATAATGGGATGTGAAACTCTGTCAATTGTAACCAGTCTCATATAACTGGGTTCTTGATCGGTTAATTAAGTTAATTGTTCAAGACAAATCACAGAAGAATTTAAACTCACAGACTCATGGAATGGATACCTTCATGGAAGGCACTCTAAGATAAATAGGCTCGCATTGATGTTACACATGGGAAAGAGCAAGAAAAAGTTCATAAGGCCAAAAATTCGCCGAGTTTTGAATCCGGGTCAAACTTCCAGTATTTAGCTACTTTCACTTGGCCATTGGCTGGTCTGTTCCTGAATAAGAGCTAATTTGGAAGAGGATATTTTGAGTTCAAGAAAACGAAAGGATAAGACAAAATTGACTTTTGTTTGGCAAAACGACAAGATAAGAGCAGGGGGCAGAAAGCAAACTGTTGAAGATTTGTGATGCACTGTAATACTGAAGTTAGATTTATTGCGTGTGACACGGATGACGAGGAACGAAAAGGAATTAGATCTTTCTGGCTCAAAAGTGAATTGAATAGAAGGATCACTTGAATGCATGGCTATGAGAATCTTAGCTAAATCTTCTTTATTAGCAATGAACAGAGATAAGGCATCATCAACATAGAAATGCACCACACCGTCGAACAGAGCAAATGTCAAACAAACTAGGCAGCTTAATATTTCAAAATCATATTGATTTAAAGTAATGCAAGTAAATATCAATAAGAACAGACTCAGACGGTTTCCCACGGCTACCCCTTCAGTCTAGCTGAAAAGCAAAATCAGTTTCTTTGAGACAAACTTGAACAAGTGAAATTAACTCGCCAGTTTCAGTGCATGAGAAATGAAATTGTCATAGTTTAGATTTTAGACATTTCAGCCCAATTTCTTGTGAACCATCACGGAATAATGTATTTAACAATCAACCATCACGGAATAATGTATTTAATGTAACTTTATATCTAAGGTTAGGTTACTGGAATGCGGTAAAGCATATGATGGTATCATCTAAGGGTTGCCTTCGTAGAGGACATTCAAAGGAGACTGGCTCGTTTTCATATTACGCATAGAGAAAACAAGCGTGGAGCAAGCTCGTTCGCCTGAGATTGAACCCAGGTCGAATTCTTAACAATAAGCGGTCTTAAATCAGCTATTGGGACGGACATTTACATGAAATGAAACCAGGATAAAATTTTTAGAAATATGATGTAAATATTGTTAAGCAATAAAACAAAACAAAAAATCAGTAATTGAATATTTAGTTAACAGATAAGGGGCAGTGAATAGATTTGAAACAAGCGGGAGGACAGCATGTCAAATTCTTAACTTTGAAAACAGCGTATAAACCGGCAAAATTCGCAATAGATATAATAAGCGACTTTTGTAGTTGAATCAGAAGATATTTTGAAGAAATATTTTCAGGTTCTATTTCGAGAAGTTTTGAAAATGAAGGACTTTTAAGGATAAAATTATATAGATCTTCATTCAGGAGCACAACAAAGCCTTCCGTGTTAAATATTACTGTTGTGGTTTATCTCACTTGTCTGTCAATAACGTTACGTCATCAAGTCCACAAATTTTACAGTACCCAAGATGCAAGGGTTACGCTTGTTATTGGATAAGGGTCTTGTTCATTTTTCAGCGGATAGCACGAATTTGCCAAGCTCCATCTCGATTTTGACGAAGAATCCTGTTCCTCCCTTAGGGGAAACGGATCCGAGAGTCTTTACTTTTCTTTCCCTCTACTCAACCTTTCGAGAGGACTTTCGGCTTTACAATATTTCATGTATTTCCATGTTGCAATGACACTATACACTTATCTATCAAGGGTGATTGAGATTCCATTTCAAAAGTCCTGAAAACTACCCTTCGGTTTAAATCCGACCTAATAATTCAGAATATTAATGCTAAATACCTTCATGAATACACATCTCTTTTCGAATAATTTCATAAGCGAAGCAAAAAGCATTTTCATTTATTAATAATTAATTTATGTTTCACTACATCATTTCGTACAGCTGACTATCAATTTAATCTCAAAATTGGTAAAAATAAATGCAAAGCTTAGCTTTTTTTCGTATTTTCGTGGGAGAGAGGGGGGAGAAGAATTAATTTTCTGGGAATTGTTGCGTTTATATATACATATATTTTTTAAAAACTGTAAGTTTAGTAGATTAACAATACATTTTTAAGCAGACAACAGCTTTTTACTTTTTAAGTATTAGATTACAATTTGAAGTAGGCATATTAGCAGATATTTCAAATGAAAATCTGTCAGATGCAACAGAGTGGTTCATGGGCTGTAAAGAATATTGGTAAGCTTTCCAGTTATCAGCAGTTGGTAAGCTGTACTCATTGCTAAAGATATTACACCCTGATATCTTTACCAGTGGGGTCTCCGGGGAGATTTTCCGAGCCAAAAGCTACACAGGTACTTTTGTGCAATAATAATAAATAATATTTTACAGTCTGAGCAGCAGTCGGGCTGCCTGTGTTCAAGGATGTTGTACATTCTGTCATAATACCATTCATATAAATAAATGAACTTTCAACAGTGAGTCCAGGAGAGCAAGTTAAAACAGATTTAAGCAGTTTTGTTAATGCTGGGTATTTCCGTTTTCCATCTTGTTTTAGCTGAATTACTTCAACTAAAACTCCGCAATATAAGTTTTTTTCTGTATCCTCATAACATAAATAGCAAAAATAACTTTCCAGTATAAAATATATTTCTTATTTGAGCAAAATCAATTTGCTTGTGCAAGAAATTTCATCTTTCAGTGAAATTTACATAGTTTAAAACTTAAAATTTTTGTAATCTCTGAATGATATTTTTGTTCTAAAAGTGAACTAAAGTCCTGAAAATAATGAGCCTGCGTTTTAAAAATCCGGAAGCCGAAGCCATGGTGTATCTAGCCTCCTTTATAGGTCTTCGAAGTAATGTTATCTGAATTAGAACGAATTTCGAATGAAGTAACATTTCATTTTACGTTTGTATTAAGATTTAAGGGCTTAAATTTAAAGTTTACATTACGGGTATCAAGAGGCAGTTTGATTTCTTTTTGTATCATTTTGTTGAATGTAAAAGCTCTTTCGATAGAGACTAAAATATTCAGAACCAAAAGTTTCAGAGTTTTTGAAGAGTTAAAATACTTTGTTAGAACTGTCTTTTGTGCCTCAGTTAACATCTTTGCTCCCAATGCCGAGCGAACGAATCTCCCCCCGAGTGCCCATGACTTTGGAACGCTGAACGTGAATGTGTGTCCGAGCTTATTCTGGAATTGAGCCTAACATACGAAAATAAATCGTACAAAATCAACTTTTTATCAAAATTAACTATTTATTTTGACATAGGTAATTTAAATGTTATTTCTTATATTGTAAGCAGAAAATCCTAATACTTAAAATAAGAATAAAAATTCAGAATTAGTTAAAAGGGCAATATTAGTAACAATGTTTATATTCCTAAATAAAAATTATTTCTGTATAATAATGAAGTAAACTTAATATTAAAGTTCTGTACAATAATGAAGTAATACATGAGAATTTAAATTTCAGTGCTTATAATATCCCACTGCCATATTAACTTCCGGAAATTTTAAACCATTTGCACTGCGTGAAACATTTCTGAATTATGAAAGTCTGCCGTTAGCATTGCATATTTAACTTTCATACAAGAAAATGAGAGACCGAATTCATCACAACAATTCTAACACTCTAGAAATTATATTGAGTTTTCTAAGCATTCTGACATAATTTATGAGCATTTAAAACCTGAAATAAAACGTTCCGTTTCAGCGTATCATATATGATATGGTGGGCCGTCAATAACATTTCGCTTCCTTAACACATTTGATACGCTGAGTACACCAAAAGAGTATATATTCTTTGGGTGGATTCACGGAGGGAAACTTAGACGTATCATATAGGATACGCTAGGAAAGAATAGGTTAAACTAACATTACAGAAATTAATTATCGGGCCCGTGTTTACAGAGGGAAGCTTTTTCATGTGATTCAAATAATTAAAAAAAAAAAACTTTCCATTGCTTCTGAGGAAAGGGATCTGTATCAGATCAAACCTCGCAATCTATGAGAATTTATTCAAAATTTACGCCAATGTGTGATTGCTTTTTTGTCTAATTTTAATTATACCAAATGTCAATTCAATCTAAAAGCGAAAATCCTCTTATGAGATGTGTGTAAAATTAGTAATGAGCAATAGGCAGTTAACTAGATTGAGACTTGCATAATCAAAAATGCCACATTTTAAACCCTGAAGCTTTCTTTTTATGAAAAGGTGCGATTCTATAAATAGAATGGACAAAAGCCTTCAGAGAAGACCCAAACAGTTTTGGGGTGGAACGATTGTTGAAATTCTTTCAGCTAGTGTCCCTAAAGAATGATCGCCAACCCCACTTAGACCATTTCCCACGCGTGCAGTTTATTTAGACAAATGTCTGGAACCGGTTTATTGAGAGATGGTGGGAGAGGAAAAAGAAAAAATCTAACTGAAACTTTTGGTAGGGTCTGTCAAACGGACAGTGGTCGCTTTGTGAGCTGAGTGACGAAGTGGACACTGGTCACAATCGTTGCCTGCCTTGCCCCTAATCTCCTATCTTTCAATGCTTCTTTTATTCTTCCCCACATC
>KK121583.1:639690-663198 GCA_000611955.2 Stegodyphus mimosarum | reverse complement strand
CTCCCTCCGAGGAAAGAGTTAGAGCAAGAGTTGTCCAGAAAGAAAACATGTAGCATTGTAGAAATCTTCGAAAACTCTGGCATTATCTGAAACTGCATTAGATTTATTATTACTGGAAAAAGAATTCGTAAGCGAATGGCTTATATAAAATGCCAAAAAATAACGATTACTGCTGACTGTTTCGGAAAGCTTCGCTATTGGTCAATAGTTCACTTATTCATATTTTTATATCTAAAATAAATAGACCAATTTCAACTCCATTTAGATCAAACTGCATAGCTCAATAATATCATACAGACTACAAATACTTTTCTCATGCATTCTTCTCATAAGATTTTAATTTACCAGAGCCGGATCAAAAAAAGAAAAATCGCAACAATCATACATCGATAAATAGCTTTCCAATGCTTTTGTTGAATCATTTATTAAATATTATTATTATTATTTACTTTTGCAAACACGAACGACACAACAAGGTATTTCTTATTAAATTCGAATGTAAGTACGGAAATTATTTCATTGCTTCATCTATAAAAACGAAGCATCAAAAAAACTTGAATGAGATCATTCAAACTCTTTGAAAGGAATGGCTCTTGTAGTTAGAGTAAAAACATCCGCATATTGATGCAAGCACTAATTTTCTCTAATTTTCTTAAATCTTCTAAATTAATTTTCTTATTTTACATAACATAAAATTGAATCATTAATATAAAATCTGAAGCCATTATATCACGCGCAAATAGGAAACCATATAGAACGAGAAAGAGCATCCTATTTATAAGGTTATTTTAATAACGACGTTATTTCTTATGCTGAATCTCTGCTATACTTCTATTCTTCAACGAGAGAGTTTTGGTAACGTGACGGTCCTGTTCTCTTTCTGCTGATATAACTGCCTGTTTCTCAGTGAATTTGTACCTACATAAAAAGGCGCATTATCTCAGGAGCAAGATTCTTACGCTTTACTTTGATTTGTAAATGTCGGATTATTAATGTATAAACAAGGCCTGCAAACAACAGAAGTTTTAGTTTGTTTTTCGTTCTTTTTTGGGGGGAGTAGGGGAACTTCAAGTTGAAGTAATAATAAATAATTTAATTGTTCTTATATTTTATTGTTATAGTGCTCTAAATGATAACAGGAGAAAGGCCCTCTATTAGACTAGCGAAGTTATTCAGCTAGTTAGTGTGAAATTAAAGTCGATTCCTATGCACTTTAAACTTTTAGATCAGAAAGTATTTTAAGTAACTTTTCGAAGCGTCAAAAATAACTTCATTATAAAAAACTCACATCACATTCTTAGTGCCAAATGAGCCCGCTCCTAAAAAAGGTCGTTTCAGCCTTAGAGGGGGAGGATACAATAATTGTATTCTCAATTTGTAGAGACATTAGGCTATTTAGTAGCAGGAGACATGAAAAATATGCAATTCCTTCGCCGGAAATCGAACTACGGACCTCTGAAATACCGGCTCAGTGTGCTGACCATTACACCACGAAGGCACGCTAAGAATGTGGGAGATATACCTTATATACTCCCCTTTTTAAAGGGCGACTAGGGTTTTAGGGGACCTAGTCGCCAAATCCTGGGTGTGGAGAGTCATCATCCACAACCCTTTTAGTTCGGGCGCCAGTGTAGAGACATTAGGCTATTTAGTAGCAGGAGACATGAAAAATATGCAATTCCTTCGCCGGGAATCGAACCACGGACCTCTGAAATACCGGCTCAGTGTGCTGACCATTACACCACGAAGGCACGCTAAGAATGTGGGAGATATACCTTATAAATTGAGTCCGAACGGGAAATACCCCCTCGTTTCATTTGTAATACAGTCTATCTTTTTATCAACAAGACAATGTAAAAAAAGTGCTTTAAATGGCATAAAACTTTTATATTTTGTATTATTTTAGTGGAGTCTTTTAACCTCGTTTTGCACGTTTCCAAGATATGCCCCAAGGCAGCTTCGTATCGTCTGTCAAAATCCTTAACCATTACTGATATTTTATCGTAATTTTGAAGCTATAACATAATTGTTTAATTTTATCTTTCTCAAAATTAAAATACCAGTTTTGAGAGCATTTCCGTATTAGAAGTCTATATAAGTTCGTGTAATAAAAAAAAAAAAAAAAAAAGAAAAAGTCAGGTAGATGCCCTTCCCAGTGTTCACAACAATATTTTGAAAAAATAAAAATTTACTACGTGTGCTAATCACAAAAATGGAATTGGATTCAGATGAGATATATACACTGTCATTTAGTAAATTAATGCAATACTAACTTTAAAATGCAAAAAATAATTATTTTACTATTTTTTATTTTATCGAAATTTGTTATTCCTAAAATTTCATAACATAGCTTAATATCAAAGTTGATTACTCAGTTTCTAAAATTTCTGTAACACAGCTTACTATTTGAGTTTATTCAGTTTTTAATATTTCCAAACATTTTCCTATGGAATTTTCCCTATTTTTGAAATGGTGCATTGTCTGTTTTATTCTTTTGTCTATGGCGCAGTATTTCTTTAATCTGTTCTGAGTGACGAAATGGATTTTCACTTTGTTACTCAAAAAATCGTATTAGGCTGCTTCTTCTTTTAAACGCAGAATAAATTCAAATACGCTGCTGGCCATCCAAAATGTAGCACGAAGAAGGGCAATAGATATCAAAGCCAAAATTTTTTAAATACAGCCTTATTTGATGTGAGGAAGATGAGAAAATCAACAATGAGTTTTGTCTCGTAGAATATCAATAATCGCTGTTGCACGCCGCAGCACTGAAAGGGACTTTCGATATGTTGTTATGGAATAGCAGTCCATGCTGCCTCCACACGTAGCCAAAATTTATCTGGTGTACCTGTGGGTGCTGGATGCTGGGCTAGGCTTTTTCAGTCATTTACCAGACATGTTCAATGGGCGATAGATATGCAGAATGGGCGAAGTTAAGGAGAAACCTCAGAGATATAGCGTTGGCTGGTAAGTGTACCAATAATGCGTACTAAAATGGTGTGGGAGTGGAATCTAGTACTATCCCACACCATAACATAGGCTTAGAATTATCCAGTCCGAAGGCATCAGTAACTCTATAACCAGCTGTAACACTCACGTCTAATATGTCCCAGACAAGACTACCCCATTACGAGCATCGCCGGGCCAGAACAGAGAACCAACTACCAAATTGAACTCAGCGAGTGGATGCTTAGATGTACCATCAAAAAATTGCTCCCGTCCTCGCCCCCTCGTCCCAAGCTGGAAGACCTAACGCAGTTTGGTGGCGGGCCGTTAGCCGTTTCCTTTTCGAGGAACATTTCCGCCACTTCACCACGTCGAGGTGAACTCTCAGAGAGGACCCCACACCCTAACATAAGATGCAGGACCAGTATGGCGATGCATAACACAAACAGTCAAGTAGCCTCTCTCAACAGTGTCTCCAGATTTTAATCCGACCATCGTGGCACTGCGGACAGAAGCATGATTCTTCCGAAAATGCAGTGTCATGCCATTCGGATGTTCCTCTTCGCTGTTCAATGCACTATTGTAACGCAAGCACCTGTTTAAAGTTGAAGGTAAGCGAAGCAATGGATGTCTAGCGAACAGTTCATTGTACTGAAACGACGTCAAATTGTTCATGGAAACACCGACTGTTGCGCTATAGACTACATTACTGTGTAGTTGGGAATGTGGAAGTGCGCTTCATTACTGCCATGCTCACAATGTACCTATCTTCCCATATAGTGATGTGACGAGACGGTTGCAATTGCTCTTGCATCCATCGATTCCATATTCGCATGACTGTTGCTTGGCTATGTCCGTAACGACGACCGATTTCCCAGAAGAAAAGTCCGCAATATTTGTATGCAACAAACTAAGGAACCAGCTCGAATGTTACTCATAATTTTCTACAAGACATACTAAAGTTGTAGACACAAGTGAAGAATTCACGATATTCAGAGCGGCAATCTTTCTTTAAGTACGGATTATAAGGAGCGCTGCAGTTGCCCATAATGCAC
Source organism: Stegodyphus mimosarum (assembly GCA_000611955.2). Taxonomy (NCBI): domain Eukaryota; kingdom Metazoa; phylum Arthropoda; class Arachnida; order Araneae; family Eresidae; genus Stegodyphus; species Stegodyphus mimosarum. The sequence goes on along the minus strand of KK121583.1, from coordinate 659,197 downwards.
CCGTGCGCCGAAATCGTACCTATTTGCATATTCCATCGCGGTATGCACATGATGCAAGTTTCAGCTGTTTCGATGCTTCCTTCATGGTGTTGCATTTTGAATCGCCAGCAGTATTGAGGTGACTTTTCCTAAAACTTCTAGTTATTTTAATATTCCAGCTTTCTAAAACACTTGTTGTTCTATGGTGTTCACCACAGTAGTTCCATGTATCATCAATACTGTATTTTCTAACCATTGTTCAAGCAAATAATATTGAAAACTTCTATTTCTATATATCCATCCGTCTTCTACTGCTTTTAAAAGAATGCGAGCTAGTGCAGGACACATTTGAACATGAGATTTAAATTCTGAATTACTTTTGCAGTGGTATAAAGCCTAAGTCTTGGACCTTCCTCCACAAACATTGATTATAAAGAAAGTTGCAGACCTTCACTTCCATAAAAGGAAAACCTTTCTTAAGAGAACAGATAACTCAAAATCGATTTTAATTTAGTATTTTGGGGATCACGATGATATTTTTTTATTCGATAAAAAAAAAAGGTCTCTCATATATTTCTTCCTTTTTATCTACTGACATATATAATAGCATTATATTCGTTACATCATCACAACTTCCAACATCTACGTGAATACTATAAAGCTGACAAAACTCTGCTATGGACAACTTCCATTACCAAAGCACTCTTTATTTTCTTTTTAAACTATTCATAGCACTGTTTCCTTTCGAATACAAGAATTTTATTTTTCTGACCGCTATCAAATAATAAAAAAATTCAGAATATTTCTCCGGATTAATGAACGTCTTCAACGTCAGCTGGCACTGACTTACACTTAAGAACCTTATAGTGATTTTTACACACTTTATGGTACCTACCTTGTGGTGAAGATGATCTTCTTGAATCAAAGTTCTGTACGTTATTAACGAAATCTAAACCTTTATCTAAAACATGGGCAAACATTTCTTTATACATCGTCAAAATTCATACAGATGTCTTAACAACTCTGTTTATGGTTTTGCACCTCAATTTTTGTTTCACTTCTTGTGCACACATAATTTTTTTAATTCAATGATTTTCTCGTACGTCGGCAAATCCTTCGCTTATCACCGCTTTTACGTGAATGTTTCAATCTAAGAGGCCTATCATCATAAACAAGGAGTACATATTTACATTAATTTAAAAGTCGTCAAACAATTTTCAAAATGGAAAGAAACACCTGATTCTAAACAATCATTCAGTGACCAGTTCGCCTTTGTACACCCAGGAGTTTTAGTTTACCCATCTTTCAAACGCATATTTTATTTGCATAAGAGCCGCGCCACTAGCCTGTGAGAGCCGCAAGCGCCTTGCGACCTATGGCCAACCCTAACATACAGCTAGGCTAACGAAAGAAAAAGAAGGGAAAAAACTGCTTCTGGAATTGATCTGAAAGGTTAAATGCAAAGCTAAGCTAATGCTAAGGCGCGTGATAACGAATAAAAGGTAAAGGGTTATAAACTTACATTCTTTTACATTTCTACGTGGGTTGGAAAACGAAACCTAATATGAGAAGGGTGGTCTATTTCCGGTTCTGGCTCAATCGAGAATAAAATCCTCAAGGCTCTTTTGGGATAAGGCAATTCCGGCCCATCCCTCTCCCTCTAATACCTTCCGAAATATTGATGCTTTTAGGAAGGAAATACCTCACGATTAAGACAAAAAGAATTTTCTTTTTTATTTGTAGGCCTAATGACTCTACATGTTTATAAAGATGTTATAAATTTTTAGCTTGCAATTTTAGAAACAATACCTACACCAGAAAAACAGACAGAAGTGTTCGACAAAGTTCTAGTAAAATGATAGAAAACAAGGCCACTTATACTACCTAATCGAGATCTAAAGGGAAAGCAACTAAAAAATAGTTTCTTGAAAAGTTGATGGCAAAAAGAGATTAAAATTGAAAACACAGTTGAAAGATATTTATGCATATGAAACCCTCCAGGAAATCTGGAAGATGTTTTCTGAATAGTTTTGGATTTCTATTTTAGCTTTCGAAACGATTATCCTGCAAATTAACTAGCTGAAGAAAAAGGTTCTTTTTTGACCTTCGAATATAAATTGCCAATTTACTCATGTTACCCTCATTCTTATTACGCATTATTAGCTTTTTAACATTTTTACTTCGGGGTATTATTTTTCTCATAACTGCTACCTCAAAATTTTGCATTTGTATAAGCTTACGAAGATAATAAAACGAACTTGCGAATGAAATTTAAATATCTGATTTTTATAAAATACATATAAAAACTAATTAAATATTTAAACATTTACCTTGCGTTAATACAGGTTCCAGAAAAGAAGGAAGCTAATATCTCATTTATGGAAATATTTAAACTGTTTGTATCTTCAGTTACATTCATGAAATCTTATATTTTCTATCAATGTAATAAATTCCTTTAATAGTTTTTATTCCATTTTTCAGGGTATTTCTTTTTCTTTTCCGCTTTAATCACTTAAAGTAGAGGTAGGTAAATTCTTCATTCTTGAAATCTGTGCTTTTTTATATAAAAAGTTACGTTTGAGCTAGACATCAATTTTGTGAAAATCAAACGATTCAAGCCTCCTAAAATAATCAATGGTCAGGAGATAGAAAAAAGTATAGATCAATATTAAACAATATTGCTAATAAAACTGTGCTCTTACTATTGCACTATGATAGGTGTTTTCTGAAAAAATTCTACTTGACGATAATGCTCGACATCTTGGCCAAACGTAATTCAGAGTATAACTTTTTTTTTTCTTATAATTTAATATATTGTCTACTTTCTGGGTATGTACGGCTACACTATTTACAATTCAGTAAAAAAGCAGCCGCATCTTATTTTCCAAACGCCACAAGTCCATATTTACATCATTTTAAAAGTAGTAAAACAGGTTTCAAATGGACAGAAACATCTGATAATTCCCTAATAAAGAATGACATTAAATTAAATTCTTTCTTTTAGATGCTGAGGAGTTTTATTTTGCATAAGATCTGCACCACCCGTCTGCGAGCGCCTCACTATGGCCATACTGGTATATAGCATTGGTGGCCTCTTTTGGTATACCCTAGGAACAAATGTATAGCTGGGGGTCAAAGGGAGGAGAAACCTGTCCGCGGGCACAGCATCCAGAGGGTGGCACATTAATGATGCGAAATTTTAGAATAAAAAGTTTTCCATTCTTGGTAAGCAGGAGAGAGCCCAAAATCTAAGAATGCATAGTCTTTGATCTAATACTCGGCGAATGATTAAGAAGAAAGATCTGTCTATTTGGATAAAAAATTTCAAATGGAAATCCTATTTAGGATGAAACACGTTATTTTATTACAATCATTAGCCAAAAGGGCATAAGTCCAGAAGGGCTATTAAACTCATTTTGGCATCTTAGGTTGAAAACTTTGAATGTCCGTTTCACTTTTTAAATTGTTGTCACCAAATATTATCGCCCTGTGTTATATTTAAAGAAATTAAATAATGAAGAATCTGCATAAAGGTATATATGTGTCTCCCGTTGTGATAAAACAACGGTACCTTTAGCCATCAAATTTTGAATAACGTAATCCTACATAAAATACATACATACGCGCTTGCGTATGTATGTGTCTGCCATTTGATTTGCAATTTTGAGCAACGCATTTTAAATATCTGATTTTAAAATTACGAAACTTTAATTTTTGTGGGATCACTTTTTTAACTAATAGATCTAGGATCTTGGATCTTCATAATGAAACTGGCTTGCTCTAAATTGTTTTTATCAATAATCATCAGTTGGTATTCTAGGACTTTTCACATCATATTTGGTACAAAGCATAAATTAACACATCAAACGTGCAAGGTTTAAAGGGCTAAAAGAAAAGCAATTGTTGTCCAAAGATGAATAAAATTTCAGGAAAAACGGAAGAAGAAGTTCATAGATAGTTATTTCACTTGGTAGTGATCTTAAAAGTAGTTGATGCTGTTTTCATCAAAGTTCAACTACAAGTCCTTTTCGATTGCTGAATACTCAATGAAGAGAGACAATCAAATATGCAGGTTGCGTCACGTAAAAGTAGCATAGGTGCAGAAAATCGAAATGAAAAGGATGGATAATCAAACACATTTTTCCGAGCACTAGAATATAATATTTACAGGATGTAGGAGAGAATTCGAAAAAATAAAAAGCATAAATCGTGTAGGAATAAAAATAAATTTTAAATACATATGCAAATATAAATACAAAGTACGATAAATAAGAAAAATAAAATATCTACGATGATCTACGAATAAAATATCTACGTAGATCTATCATGCCTGTTTATTATAATACTGTTTCAGATGCTAAATTGAAATCTAAATTAAAATTAAGATAAAACTGGAGTTCCTTTTTAACCTTATACTGATTTATAGAACATTTTTTTCTAAACTCTGCAGTTTTAATAATAAACGCTTCGAGGGATTAGACTGTAATCAGAAGGTTTCAGATTGCAGTTAAGTATACCTTGGCTTTTTTAAGTATGACTAGACATAAAAAAACTACTTTTAAGCGTTCGTTAGAGTACTTGTTTGTAAACCAATAGCTTGTCTTTTTTTCCTTTCTTTCATCCGTTAAACAAATGAATTTCCGAGAAGTACAGATATTCGGCTCGTGTATTATAGATTCTACTAAATTTCTTTCCTCCCATTATTCATCATAAAGCTGAACTGAGAAAAGAGATGAGCGAATCACTGACTTCGAGTAAGAAAGAAATAAGTAGGAAAACGTAATTAAGTTCAAAAATTAAATATTAAAATGTAAAGGAAAATGGCTCAGCCGGGAGCAGTTTTGTGATATTTCATGTGTTAAAATCAGCCAGGACATCTCTGCCTCAGTATTACTTTTCGAAAAACATTGTAGCATGAAGACGGAAAGAATGGTCTCTTTTAGAGGGACTGCAATTTTTTTTTAATTCAGTCATAATAGTATAATAATTAATCATATTATTTTCTTATTAATAGCAACTAAATTTATTTACCTGAACAGCAGCTATTAAATATGGTTATTCAGAATTTTATTACTTAAAATTTAAAGAAATTTCAAAATATTATCTCTGAAGCATTGGTTGCCGAATAACAATTTTTCTCATTTTATTAATGAAGGATTAATTAATTTCGCACTTTCTTTAACTCAAAACTATTTTATCTTACTGAGATTATTATCCAATATGATATTAAAAGTTTTTAATAGGCCCTTTGCAATATATCTCAGTAAATTTGCATTTAGTTAAAACCAGAAGTATAATAGAAAAGCAATCAGAAAGGAAAGAAAAAGGATTCTGCTTGTCTTGAAAAAATTTCACTGCACACATTATATACTTCGAAAATATGAATACCAAAAACAAACTTCTGAGGAATTTTGTTCCATATTTTCCTTTACTGAGTAAGTAATTTTTTAAACAATTCTTTCCTCAAACATACAAAACAAATTCTTCATAAAAGTACTCCGTTTCAAAGATGATGTGATATGTAGTTATTTGACTTATAAGTAGTTTAAGAATAATTTTTTAATAAAATTGAAACTGATCTTCATAATATTCACATGTATTTTATCTTCCGTATCATATCTTAATTATTATGCACATTCTGTATTTTGCATCATTTTCATTAAATTTTGAAATGTAGTTATTTTATTATAATTTAACCACTTTTATTATTTCTATAACTCTTACACATTAAGAACTAACTTATACGTTAAGAACTAACTCTTATGTATTAAGAACTAATCAACTCTTATACTTTATACATACATGATTCAATTCAATTTTAGCTATTATTTAGTTTCTTCAATGTTCCTGACCCATATTATGCATATGGTTCTATAATGTTGAAGTCCCTTTAACTGTAGAAATTAAGCTCTTTACATTTGTTGTAAAGATATCTAATGCATCTAAGTGTGTGCTAATTAATTCTCTGATTATGTTATCGGTAAGACTTTCGACCAGCATTAGATTATTAGCAATCAGCTTTTTCGGAAATTGATACTAAAGCTTTCGACAGCGTTGCTGATCGCCCTAACCAACACATAATCTAACTGAACCAACTGGTGATACCATAGTTCAAGTATCAATTACAGTCGGAGTAAAGACAAACATAAGTTAATGAATTAATTACCTTTGAAATCAACATAAAACTAAGTCTGAACTTTTTATTTTCAAAATCGAAATCTTTTTACGAAAAATAGGAAGTATAGGAAGAAGTAGGTTCTCTCCTTTTAATAACGAAACAGGAGAGGATACAGGCGATCAAAAAAGGAAAACGGCAAAAAAATATATGAAACGTCAGAAGGATAAATAAAACTTACGTATAAAAAAAAAAAAAGAGTCTTTTTCTTTTCGCCTCATTCTTCCTTTAATCGCTCTTGACAACTCATCTAAAATACAATTCTAGTCATCAAAATCGAAAGCAACTCCAATTACCACTGGCCAATCATACGGTCATCTTTCAGTTTATGGAGTAAGACTTTCCATATTTGGCGATTATTCCCGAAAGCATTTGGCGCCACTCTTTACTTGAACAGGTAATTTTATTACCGTCGAATGTAGCTGCGTAATACGACCTATATTTTCTGCACATTCTCAGCATCAATGCCTTTGTCGATGCCCATTTTTCAGCAGTAGGAAGAAACTGCAATTTGAAAATGAGCTAGTAGTTTCACTTCAGCTGTAACATTTATACTTTAGAATTTCAGGTTATTGCCAATTAATAATTCCGGTAAATACCGAGAGCAAAGCGAGCATTCGCTAGAAAAATTAGTACACCAAGAGGTTTAAAATTTGTTAGCTTTTATCTGAACCCAATTATATTTCGAAGTTAAGAATAAACAACATATTTTGAAAACCTTTTCAAGAAGATAATATGAATATCAATAAATAAATAAATAAATAAAAATAAAAAGCTTTTAATTCTATAGGAGAAGCATATATGAATCATGTTAGAAACATTTTTTACTTTTACAAAAGAGATATAAACAAAAATATGATATTATTAAAATGTATTTGCATACGTTTTTAAATGATTAGTCTCACTGAACTGATTGGAAGTAACATGAGAAACAATGATTGGTTGATTACTTGATTTAGGCAAAGTAGCTCGCGGGCAAAAATTTTTTTTTAATGGAAAAGATGCTTCCATGACAACCTTCTACTCTTTGATAATTCTAGTTCTTACCTATGCCCAGAGCTTAAATTGCGCCCGAGCCCGACTCCAGTACTTCTTAGTTTTGTGGATAATTCATAATTCTAGCCGGAGCGCACTGGAGCTATAAATAAGGCTTCGGCACTTCTTTTATGTAACTGAACAACAATTCCAATAGAAATTTGAGCTTGAAGATTTTATTTTTAGTAATAAAATTGTATTAAAAATCGCTTCTTAAATTTTGATTGAATCTTTGCATTTTATTAAATTTTAATTATTTAATTACTTTAGCTATTAATTATTTAATTACTTAAATAAAGAATTTTTAAAAATTTTTAATAATTAATGATTTTATTAGTCAATTTATTTATTTATTTATTCTTGTTCCTCTTTCCTGAGAGTCTTCTATAGGGCTTCGATACTTCTAATTTTAGAAATTAAGTCCTGCCTATGCCATACCAGCTCGTGCCATCGCCCAAAAAATTAAAAGAAAAAAATTACATTGTTTCCAGAACAAGCTGCTAAGAAGTATGGTCAATGCGCCACAGTTTGCGCGCAACAGTATTATTTTAAATGATTTGAATATACTTGCATGACTATATTTTACCAAGTTGCCATAACCTCTTAAGTTAGATTTCAGAGTTTTTTCTACGATTTCTGTACTCACGAAGTACGATGCTTTATTGTCGTATTAAACAGTTTAAAGACTAAGGATACTGCATCACGTGAGACGAACACTGACGAAAACTAATCAAGTAATTATTTTTAGTACTTCCCAAGACTTTGTATATTTCTTTGTGTGTGCATATATGATTACTTTCGTGTGTAACTGGATTTAATTTTTCGTTAAAACTCCAAATGCACATTGAAAATTATCACAAATATAAAAACCGTCCATTTTTTAAACATAAAAATGGAATGCAATTTGTAAGTCGTCTTTTTTTTTTTTTATTTTGTTAGAGATTATCAATGGGATGGCACAAGAGGAACAACGAAACATTTTACAGGATGCTAGATGAATATACATCTAGACTCACTAAGGAAGGTTATATACAGGGTGGTCATAAAAGACTTCTCCGATATATGAACTCCTAGAAATGATTTAAGAGAATAGAGCTCTCATGGTTGCGGTTGCAACGAAAAAATTTCGAAATTTTCTAATGACATTACCCATTTTTCCCTGTGCAAATTGATGAGAGCCTTGAAAAACCGTAATGGCGTTGGAACGATACGAATGATGTACGACGAAATTTGCTAGCCTTAAAAGATTTTCAGAGAAAGGTATTTTAAAGGATCAATGACAGCACAAGACAGAAGAGGGAAAAAAAAAACTTTTATTAGAATTACAAGTTTCAACCTGCTCACCTTCGCAGACAATAACGCATAACATGCGGTAGATTGTTGACAACAATGACCAACGTAATATCGCAGGAGGAATCTGTATATCATTACATTCTATGGCAGCTTTCAATTCTGACAAATCTCGAGGATTTCAGATAACCCCAGAACCAGAAGTCGATCGGAGTGAGGTCGGGGGACGCGTTGGCCACGAAACTGCAAGGTCACAAGAGATGACGAGGACCATGAAACGTTTTATTCGTTGAAAACTTGTAATCCTAACTTTTTCCCTCTCCTGTCTTCATTTGTTATTGGCCCTTTACAACACTCTTTGCGAATGTTTTACGCCGGCAATTTTCTCATGAGTGTCTCGTTCGAGCGCCATTTATGGTTTTTCAACGCGATGATCAATTTGTGCAGGATAAAAGTGGGTGTTATTATTTGAAAACTCGGAATTCTTTCGTAGTAACCATAACCGCTAGAGCATTATTGTTTTTAATCATCACAAGCACATACCATCAAATAACAATACCTGAAATTTCATCCCGATTGGTTCATCGGATAAGCCAATAGGGATTCATATATCGGGGAAGTTTTTTTACAACCACACTGTAACTTCTGTTTATTTGAAAATTAAAAAACTCTATAACACTTAAATCTATAAAAATATTTAATATTTTTAATTATGTATATCATAAATTAAATGCATTTTTATTTTAATGACTTATATTGAACATAAAAATAATTAATTCATTCTGATGCGGACAGCTATAACCTTCCGCCAATTCCATGTTTCAAATAGCAACAAGCTAAGTAAAGTTTTACTTCCGGTTGATCCTCAGTAAACAAAATCTAATTTGTGTTAGCAAAAGGTTCCTCCTCCAGTGACGAGCACAGCCGCTTTAGGTGTTGGCCACTACTAAGGCCGGAAGTGGTGGTCTCTTTATTGTGGAAGTTCTTAATGGATAGGCCACCTTTGCTTTCTATGAAGAGACAGATAAATTGCATCCATGTCTTTTCCGGGCACAGATTCGAACCCGAGCCTTTCGATATGGCAGTCAAAGTCACAAATCACTTTCTCGTCTGGGCAGCCATAAACAGAAAGGTTTGCAATGGGAAATTTTTATTTATATTTTATGTGTAATTGGCCATGTGTGGGAACTGATTTTTCTCAATTTATATAAATATAATCAAATAATTCTAATGCTAAAAGTTGTACTGATTGCATTGTCCTTTAATGTCTTATTATCAAAAATTATATTTTATTGGGCAGTTGAATAAGAGGAATGTGCAGTTTAAATATCTTTGTTTCGAATAACACTTATACAAAGTTACTTAATATTCACAAAACGCATTTCATTTCCGTTATAATTATTCTTTTAAATAAAAATCTGAATTTTGTGATTTTTTCTAAATACTATAAGGGAGCATTTTGCAAATAATCTTTAAAATATTAATATTCCCTATACCCTCAGTAAATCGGTCCAGCATCTCTCGTTAGAACTAATATTCTCTACATCTTGCAGTAAATAAGTCCAGTATCTCTCGTTAGAATATCCTGAGTTAGTGGTTGCATAATTTCTGCAGTAACCTTTTCTTTTTAAGATGGAGAAGATTTTAAATCTTTTCACAGTACGCTAGTTCTTTATCTTGCAATGCCCCTTTATTTCCTGTCTTCAACAGAATGAAATCGGAGCTTATGAGGATATAACAGTTGTCCGCTTTTTTTACCTTCCGTTCTGGAAAGCGAGCATATAATGTGTATTGCAGAATCGCTGCCTACTACAAACTATATGTTAATGATCCACTATCTTAATCAAAAGTGATCCTGATGCTACTGTGTCTTCGATACAAAGAAAATAGCTTTTAGCATATTTGCATATAAGTTGCCTTTGACATTATGATCGTGAGTTCTATGTCCATTACCTCATTATCAGTTCTCACAAAGTCCCATTCTTATTTTCTGGTTAAGTTTAAGGTACTTGAATAAATAATTTTGCTGGTCGCATTCGATTAGACATGATTAGGTGAGATTATCAGATTGGATACGGCAAACCACTTCAGATCTCATTGCTTATATGGAAAGATGCTTTTATGAAAGACGTTTCGAGAAAAGTTAGCCTGCATTTGTGCTTTTCGTGAAGTAGCCCATTTTTGGTGGATGACTGTCATATACAAATGCATGCACTACACAAAACGTTTCCAGTCGCTTCACTTGGTTCCTTGGTCGTGCAGAAAATAAGCAAAAGAAACGTTTACACTCTTGATTTCATTCTAAGAAATAGTACATAAGACTTTCGCAGTTTTAGTGTGAATCATGCTTAAATTTCACCAATTTCCCTTAGGTTAGAAAAATTAAAATATTTCATTATTCTAAGAATTTAAAAAGGTTTTTTTTTTCTCACTTAAGCTAAGAAAATTCAAATTAGACATAACAGCAAAATTTCGCTATGATAACCTATTTCACGATTTTCGGAAGGAGAGCAAGATCATTTAACCGATTTATTTGTTTATATTTCTCGGTCAACATATTACAATCAACATGTGCAATTACATCCGGCTATCAAAGTCTATTACTTAAATCAAATACATATAGTTCGCCCTTCATAGAAGTTAATATTCAATTTTGACGCATAAGAGCCAGGTCACATTCTCCTTCTGCCTCGAGAACGAAAACTTGAAACAACAGGAAACGGGAGGAAAAAAAAAAAAAGAAAAAAAAAAATTACTGAAAATTATACTAAATGTTTATTTATTACTTACTGAGCATGAACCATTAACGTATACTACTAAGTTTCAAATAAATATATTATACACATTATTTGCTCGAAATTTCAAGTATTTTCCACTATATTTCATACACAGAAAATATGAATCAGAAATATGCTCCAATATGATCGCCTCGTGTATTAAATATATCACAGTTAGATGAAATAAGACACTCCCACTGAAAAATGAAGTCTTCAGTCTGAAGGGAAAATGCTCAACAGTACTAAGTAGACTCGAGTAATTGCTTTCTTTGGGGCGGGGGGTATATCAATATTACTGCATCGCTGCTATTAAGAGTATTTCCAAGAAGTTTCTTTTTTGGATATTTTCCCAATGAAAGCAGTCGTTTCCCCCCTTTTTTCCCCCAGCATTTTGATTCAGAAGTGCCGCATTTAAATTCACATCTCTCCAGCCTATGGGCTTCATAATCATTCTAAGCAATGATAAGTTAGTCAGATCATTCTAGACAATTATCAATTGCAGTATGGGCGATTGCCAACACAATCCATATACTGCATTAATTTGCTAATGCATGTTCAGAGCCATCATGTTGATGATATAAACTAGAGCACTCGATTCTTATTCAATACAAACATTTAATTCAGACGTGTAACTATATTCTGCCTCATACTAAAATTACTGAAGGCCTGTCAGAATATATTTTCTCGTACGAGAAAATTATCTTGGTAAATATATTTAATTTAGGATGAGACAATTTGAAACAAATCACCACATACGGGAAACAATAACATTAAAGTTAAAATGCATCCATAGAATTTAAGATTTAAAATACTTCAGCATTGTTTAATCTTTCTACTTCTTTTTTCGTAATAAAAATCTTAATGCAAAGTAGCAACCTCGACACGATTGAAATACAAAAGTTGGAAAAAATTTTCATTTAAATGATTTCGTTGAACAAAGGGTTAAAACTACAGCGATAACGAGATTCTAACATCATTTTCGTTGTACCTGATAAGGAATATCCTCAGGGCAAGATCGGATCTTAAGATGAGTCTACAGAAAAATATAACTATTGGTTGTGTCAGTTTTTCCCCCTTGTTTCTAGTAATTTACGATATAGAAAATGTCAAAAGTTTAATGAGGGGCGCAACTGAAGAAGAAATAAGAAACCGCTCCTAGGTTTGGCGATCAGACGTGATCATGATTTGGCGACGGGGTAATTCCGCCAACGGCCATTCGCGGGTATACGCCGTAACCTAGCAACCCGGTTCACCATACCGGGCCCAGCAAGCAGCTGGAGCGCTTGTGAGGTGAATTCTTAGCCATTATTTTTCCTTCCCTTGTCAAACGTATTAGTTGTTTTGTGTCTTCTAAAGATTTAGAAAATAATCGCTTTGAAACACACGTCTTTATTATTCGTATCGGACAGCTTAAGAAAGATTTTTCTCTATATGTGATGATTTTCTTGTATATTTTATATTCCAAATAATGAAGTGCGTATCACCAGTGTAAGTGTTCTAAAACACTTAAATAGTCATAGACTACAAAAAATAGTATTTTTGCATCTGTGATGACTCTAAAATTCGTACCAGATAAGACGTGAAAAAAAAAAAAAAAAACAGCATGAACGAACTATGATGTACCATTATACCCAATTATCTACTGGACGAATATTTCACGACATACCCAGGGGCAACAGTTTGCACACAATGTAATATTGTTAATAACGAAGTTTCAATGGCCCCTGATTTTGTTATGGTGCGATTGCTAACTGTACAAATAGTACTGAGCCTATGTCTTTTACTTTTAAGAGATGTGGCAGCGTCTTTTAATTTGTACCTAAGGCCTCACGAAGTAAACAGGTTGCTTGGTATGTTAATTTTTTTATTGAATTTTGTTTAAAAATTTTTCTATCATGTGATTCACTTAATTAATGATGAATCTCTTTAGTTCATTATAAGCATTGAAATTTTACTGTGTATTTGAAGTAATTTGTATAATTTTGTATTCTACTAATGCGTTGGTTGTTACAATCAGTTAATGTTTGATATCCAAGAAATTATTCGATTGAAAACTTCTTGGCGTTGTCGCTCAACTTTGATTTTCCTTTGCTTATATATTAAATTCTTTAAAATAAATATGCAATTTAAGTTAATTGTACATTTTTTTTTATTCTGTAGCATTTCAACTTTAAAACTTTAAAATAATATATATATTTATATACCGTACTGTTTTAAAATACTATTCTTTAATCTATGCACTTTTGCTCTTGTACAATTTATTTTAGAAACTGTAGAAAAAAAACAATAAAATCAGCGTTAATTAGCCCATTGAAGGCAAAATATTAGACATAACTTGTATGGAACTTCTAAAACATGCAAAAGATATTAATTACCATTATTAAATACTAATGGCTATAGATATATAGAAATACTGTAAATTAATATGTTGAAAGGTTATCTTATACTGCAATGTTTTATTTACATTTTGCTCGACCAAATGAAAAAATTAAATGTCTTTCATTCAGGAAATCAGTTTTTATTGTCATTAATTGAACTAATATGAATATGAGTTTTCCTGTTTAAAGTTCATATCGTTAGTTTATTCATTAGAATTACATTTGCTATTTGATTAACTTGTTAACTGCTCATTCAGTGATTTTCAGTATAACATCGCGAGCTTATTTTAAGGATTCTGATTTGAGATTTATGTCCTCATTTATTGTTTGAAGTTTAAATATAAGACCTATTGTAAATTTAGATATTGCAGCGTTATTTAAAAAGGATCAATAGAGTTCAAAAAGTAGTATTAAATGTAATTTATTGTATTTAATTTCATTATCAAACCTGATTTTTTTTTTTTTTTTTTTTTTTTTTTTTTTTAAGATTTCTAAGCAAAAATTAAATCTTGGTCTAGAACGTTTTCCATTCTTTCGTATTCTGTTCTAAATTTGAATGTAGTATGTTATATGTGTGAAATGCGCAAAGGAGGAGAATCGGATGAAAAGAATGAAAGAAAATGAAATCCTCTTTAACCAAAATTCAGCTTAACTGAAACCAAGTGTGTGTGTGTCTGGAAGGGGGGGGGCGAACATCGAATGAGTGAGTTAAAAAACCAATCACCTCAGATTTTTTTCCCTGAAACAACTTTATAATTACCATTATTTCGTTTTTATATATGAACACTTCTTAATCAAAATTTTTAAGAAAAAATAAATTACTGTAATATACTGTACGTTTCATGATGAACAATGCAATTTATTTAAGAGATAGCTTCCAAACTATCTTATCAATTTATGTAATTATGTCAATTAAAAGTTGCGCAGTACAGAAACATTTTATTAAAAGGGTCTAAACTACCAAAAGTAAGTGCGGTTTTGCCACTGTGTGAGCAAATTTGTCAGTAGTGATCCTGCAGATGATGTATATAACAATTTGAGATTTATGATTTAATAAGAATTTTTTCAATTTGTGCTTTTCATTACTTGTGCTTTTTTTTCGGGGCAAGGAAGGTGCGTATTTACACAATAACCGTAATACAGTTTACTTTCATCATATATTTTTCCATGTTCTTGTCTGAGAAGTAGGAAAATAAAATGATAATTATATTGAAAATAAAATTTCAGAATTGCTATTTCATAATTAACAATGCATTTTCATTAACGATTTAAATAAAATATGAAATTTCAAAAGAAAGTTTTGAAGTAAAATTTATAAGAAATATGTTTTTAATAGCATTTATTTACAAAATGGTGTAATCAAAATCAAGTTATTTTAAAGATTTCTTTTTTCTTTTCTTTTTCTTTTTTTAGTTTAAAGGGGCAATTCTTCGAGAAGGACTATTAATTTCGTTTTGGCATTTTGCTTTGATTCGCTAAAAGCGTTGTTTCACTTTTCAAATTTTTGCCACCAAATATTATCACCCTGTATTATATTTAAATAAATTAAATAATGAATATCCTGCATAAATGTATGCATGTTTCTAGCATTGTGATAAAACAACGGTACCTAGAGCCATCAAATTTTGAATAGTGAACGTTTCCATCAAATATGGGCATCTGGAAGAACATATTTGAAATTTGGAATACGTTTTATTATCGATTTCATATTTTGTAAAACTAACAAATTTTTGATTAACGAAGTCAAGGATTTCAAAGTGAGCAATGGCAACGTTGTATAGAAAATAATATTTTTATCTCCAGCGCGTGAGACTGTGATCGAAAATTCTAAAGATATTCTGATTTTAAAATTATTTTGCGATATTGCTCTTGAACTGTCTTTTATGGTTTAAGTGCGAAGAACATGATATTTAATAAACAAAGATAACACACAAAATGTTAAAAAATTGCCCCTTTGGGCATAATTTAAAATCTGAAATCTTTCAGATTTTTTTTTTTTTTTTTTCCTAACAAACTTCCTGATCTTGGGTTATCCCAAAAGCAATATTAATGGAAACGGCTGTGCTCCGGTTAGTTTTAATGAACAAGGACCTACTATAATATAAACGGATAAATAGGTTTATTTAAATTTATTAAGGCAAAACACAGTAAGGGTATCCTTAAAAGGTAGAGTATATTTTTTTGAATTTTTATATTTAAGTGCAATAGAGGCTGTAGCCAAATCTTAAAAGGTCAACGAGTTGAAACTGATAGATTTATCCACTAAACACATAGGCAAACCTTTCTAATGGATGTGCCCAGCAGGCTACCACTGACAACCGCATAAAAGGATTAAACAGCGGAATTTCACATAGTGTTCTGTATTCTATTTACAGAATGTGATAAGTATTTCCATCTGCGACACTAACAAGAAATTGAATCCTTCAGATTTGCCACAAAATGTGTTTTTCTAAAATTTCTCGTGTTTTCTTGTAATTGAAATAGTTCAATCACAAGACCCTGCTGAATGATGTAGTCCATGTTCTTTTAAAGTTTAAAAGGTTGAAACAAAATTTTGGAATGAAATATATACCAATGTAATAATTAAACTTCATTACATCGATTGTTGAAATTAATATAATTCAAGAGAATAATCTTAGCAATGTTCGCTGGTGGTTCAGGTACTGAAATATATCCAAACAAAAAATATATTAATTTTAAGAACATTACTTTAGCAATATCTCAGATCTTGTCAAATTAGCAAATTCTGCTCAAGAACTCAAAGTATTGTAGTAGCTATTAACAGTCAGAAATTCAGAGATTTGATCTACTTTCAAGTCATATTTCAGGATTCATAATGCTGTGCAGATATTGAATAGGTTTAAATATTATTCATATCATCGGTTAAAATCGCCTGTATATGAACGCATGTATCGTTACCTTATGGGAATGCAATTCGACTGGACACCGACTGGGCCGTTACTCACTCAGCAAAATAATGTCTAATTGGCCAACGACTTCGAGGATGAATGAAATGAGTGCTTCCAAAGGAGGGGATTTTAATATAGTCTGCTGTGAAATTTAATATATATCACAGTCATAGGTAGTACATGCTTTTTAATGAAATCGTTTTAGACCTGCAGAAGTAATCCAAAACTTTGCATCCGCTTTTGAATCTTTATGAGCTCTGTGAACTGAAAATAATGCATCTCTATAATGAGTCAGAAATACGGCCACACATTTGATCACAAAATGTCTGATGATAGCACTGTGGTAGAGGGAAATGACAATACTACTATAAAGTCATGTCTTCAACTGTAGTGTATATGTCAGTCGCTTAACCGAAAATACCAATCAATCTTACTCTTCACCATTTCAAATGCTTTTAAACTTTACTTATATTACTGCATGAGTACTGCTGCGAGTTCTTTTCATTTTTAGACGTTTTTCGATTCTAAGCAGACATTTTCTCTATTCGCCCTAGTCGATGACAACGTTGTTGAATTAAAAGCACGTTTCAACAATCTCACGGCCTCGCGATCTTTACCGGTAATGATAAATTCCACCACTGATGATTGCAAACGCAAATGACCATATTACAGCTGTAACTAGCTGCTTTCATGTCCAGAGCTATCTTGTCGAGTAAGTTATATTTGAAACTAAAAAGAAATGAAATTTAAAATTTAATAAATCATTAATTGTTTTCCTCTAGAATATATATTATTACACTGTATTCATTTCATTTGTGTGGTCATATTTGTAACTCACCTCTACATTAAAAACGCAGATGAGCTCTATGTCTTCAGATAGGGACATACCCTCTTATCTTAAGATACCTAATAAACTTTATTGTAAAGATTCAATAAATGGAAACAAAAATGAATAGAAGCGAAAACCTTACACCTTTTTCAGCAATTTATTTATTAGAATTCGACTACTATGAACTCCAGAGAAATATGCATGACAAATAAGTTGAAACCTAAACTAATCAACGTAGGTGATTATTACATCTGAAAAGTGTTTTCAATGTCATCATTCGTTCTTTATTTGATCGGTAGTAGTTTTCTTTCCATAAATGTCAACTGCCTGTGTGATGGATCCTGTACTCGATTGTGCTTTTATTTGTACTTGAATATCAATGTACTTGTGTTTTACATCCACGTTTTTCTTAAGGGATGACTGATGGTAATGATTTGCCTCTCATTTTAAACATTTCAAATCTCAATTGAAGTAAACCTAGTTATTTCTTTGTTTTACTGAAAATCCTAACTCAGACTTGTATTTTGAGTTTTCAAGTAAAAAAATCTGATGTGTACACCACATAACTTCCTTGTACGGAATATTAAATTATACGAAACTTTCCTGCATTTCATTAAACATATTGAATTAACAGTTAACGAATTTTGAACTAAATCTACTTCGTCGATAGCACATAAACCACAATAGAATAAATACACTCTTTAAAGTTCACTATATTTTTATACCATAGCCAATTTTCGGCGCTAGTTCACTTAACAGCGTTACAGCTCATTCATTTTGTAACTCGAGTTCGCGCAAAAATTATAACATCTGAAGAATTACCACAAGGTCTATTCAGATACTATAATAAATCTAAAACGATGTATAAAAGAAATTAAACAAATAAAAAAGAAACAATTTTTCACAGACTATTCAGGGCCGCTTACCTAATGCGCATGCGCTATTAATTAATTCAGTCCGTGCTAAGGCAGAAATACATAAAAATTCAAAATATTTTCATTAAAAATTGAAAGATATAGACAAACATAAAACACCAAGTATAATTAAAACAACTAAAAAAACAATTTTTACAGCTAAAAGTACAATTTCTATGCAAAAACCAGCCAATAAATTAAATGAGAATGAATCAAACATAATTTAATTCCCAATAATAAAAGAAGACGTTACTTTGTTGTTTCGAAGCTTAGTTTCTCTAGATTGGCAACAAATCCACTATTCTGCTAAGCTTCAAATGTAGACAAATATGTCCGCTATCATAACCAAAAATTAAGTTTAACTCCACTTTAAAAACTTGTTAAATTGTTGATAATTCCACAATTATTGCATGCAGGGTAACTAAGGGCAAAAAAATCTTAACCGAAAGATAAGAACAATATAATTCAATCATTTTTAAAGGAAAAATGCACAATTTACAAACTTTTAAGATTAAAGAAACTGAGCTCAGTGATCACTTCTGGTGCTGCCGATTGCAACCAAAATGCGAGGTGCACATGTACATGTTATAGCAGCGCTATGTACAAAATTTCAACTTTCTGAGGCTCCTCGTGTTTGAGTTATGCGAGATATATACATACGTACGTACGTACGCACAGACGCCACGAAAAAATGTCTTCAGAATACATTTTAAATTAGTTTTCTAATTATTTTTGGGGAAAAGAGTCTTTTATTCTGTCCTTACATAGCGATGGATGTCACTCAAAAACATCGCTAAATTGCATTCGATAGCGGTCGAAATAGATATTTTCGTCGAAATATGATACCCGAAATTTTTCGTGATTACAATACTTCCTTTTTTACCGAAGTAAAAACTGTTGTTGTGCAGTTTGTCTGTAGCCTAGAAATATATTTATCCTTTAGTTGCCGATCTTTTAATTATGTTTGAGCAAAAATTCTTGTTTCAACGTATTCAAAGAAGATCTCTCTCCTGTAAAATAAGCTGTTTTTGTTGGAAATATATAACAACGCCTAGAGGTTAATTATGCAGTTAGGAAGATTTTTTGTTTGAATATGCATTACTGTATTTCACCATTTCGAATATTTCTGAAGTATTCAATAAAAATGCTTATGAGAGCGTACGTTTTCAAGTGTCATGGTACATAGAGTTTAAGTTCCTTCTAATTTCAAATATCATTTAA
>KK121583.1:620697-639671 GCA_000611955.2 Stegodyphus mimosarum | reverse complement strand
AATTAAACCTCGTAAACTTCCTTCGTCACAAGTTCAAGTTCGGCATAGCTATCTCCCATACTTTAGCCAAAATAGTTCTCATAACCTAAAACAATGACTACTCCCAGCGAAGTTAAGTGGTTTTTAAGAAATATGCAAGTTGCGATCTAATTTGCAAGAAATACAGCTGAAATGTGTGGCGTAGCTGACATTTATAAAACCCTTTCAAATAACTATCTTAATTATTCTAATAAAAAGGATTTCTAAAATATCAGTTCTTTGACTGGGAAGGAGAAAATGTCTTTGAATTCGATATTGAAATTTGAACAGAAATTGAAAATTGCTAAATTTGTTTAATTGGTTTATTTGAAAATACAAAATCACGTAAATCCTAGCTGTCTAAAAGAAGGGATACCCTGAAGATTTTCTTAGGGAAACTGGCTCCTATTTAAGTTTGAATACGAGACGAACTGAGTGTCCTACGATCTGATCAAGTAAATGCAAGCCAGTTCCCTTAGAAAGTCCTCCACGAAGGTATCCCTTCCCTTTGGCACAAAGCTTTTGAATAATTGTTCCGTATTTCAATAACCTAACCCTAAGCTCTTATCTATTTAGCCTACAGTGGCTGAAAAGTGCTAGTAAAGTTGAGAATTAAGTTTAATAAAAGTAAACCACGTTACATTTATACACGGTTTCTCAAATGCATTTCTTAATTTCTATGCCAACAACTGGGAGGAATGGGATTATAAGCAAGTAAAATAAATGAAATAAAACATTCAAATATATCTAACAAATATTTTTTAACAATCGGTTTATTAGCAATAATAGTATTTCTGTTTAAATTAATTACTTGATGAATGATACGGAAAAATCTGAATATCCGTTTCCTCCGTTTTTAATGTAATTTTAAGTCGTATTATTACGTCACTGTTATTGGTAAAAAAAGTAATACAAATACAAGTATTCTTCGTCTTGCGATGCGGTCATGCGCTAACAAGCGCATCGTATAAAATACGTTAAGTTTACAAAAAATCTTTTGGTATCACTACCTTTATACGTATAACTACGACTTATTCCGACCCACAGCATGACTGTTACCGAAAAAAGAGAGCAGAATTGTCAACCGCAATCTTTCAATAAATCTTTTGATCTCCCGAATTTTAACTTGCTTAATTTACATCGACTGCTTCAAATGAAACTCTAGATCAACTGCTCAATGCTAAATGCTGAAAAGAAAAGAAAAATGCTACGAATAAAAATCTGATGACAGCTTAAATGTTGAAGGAGAGAAAAAAGGAAAGAAAGAAAAGTGAACACGTATTATGACTTTTAATGAGAAATTAATTGCATAAATTCCACCACGTCTTTAGTGGTTTCCAGAGTAATTTATCTGATTAATTTTTATTTCCACACGATTATAGGCATTATATATTAACTGAGAATTTTATTCTTATCATTTTTTAAAGAACTTCACTAAATAACACTTTTTTCCTTCTCGGAATTTTGTCAGTATAAAATTTCAAGAAAATTACGAAATATAATTAAATTAGATAAAATAAAATAAAATATTAAAATAGGATATATTTTGTATCAAAATCATATAATAACTAGCTTAATAATTTAAATCTTGCATTACAAAATGATTTCATTCAAATTGATCAAATTAGAGTTTTGTTGTCCCTTTATAGCGCAGTCTTTTGAAATCGTTTTATAATGCAGAGTTAAAAACCACCTGTTTTTTACATCTTAAAGTTGATGTTATAAGGAATGAAAGAAAGTTATATAAACGTGATAATGGACTAATTAATAATTGCATTTATATAATTATTAAGTATTTAAAAATTTATTAAGATTTTATAGTGTTGTCAGCAATAATTTAATAAAATAAAAAATTTCGGTGCTTTTGCCATCTGTCATAAGTTATCTCATTACGCGTACTTTGGATCCATTGGTCTAGCCAACATAAATTGTGACCAAAGGCCTGTAGTTGAATAAATTCATTTACGCAAATTAAGTGTTGAATATCTTATTAAATATTAGTAACTATTTGCACTGAAGGGGGAAAATAGAATGTGGGTATGAATATTTACCATCAACATGAACAGTCGAAAACACAGTGAATAGACTTAAATTTGTTTTGGAGCATTATATTTAAATTGCACGGGGTGTTGCCGTAAAAGGTTCATCAGTTTTCTTGGTCTTTTGAAAATATATCAAGTTAAGTAAGTATTCATAGTTTGGTAGCAAAAACATTCCTTATATGCCTCTTTGTACACTTGCCTGTATATGCTGTGGGTGTCGTATGCACTTGCCTGTATTTAATTCATACTGCAGGGCAAACTAACACCAGAATTCTAAAACTGGAGGATTTGTATTGAATACTCATCGTTTTTAACGCCTTCGTAAGATCGAAAAATAAAGTCGAATTCTATTCAGTTAGAGACTATACGTATATATTTTGCATTACTATGAAAGAAAATTATGATCATTTCTTAAAACAATAGCTTGCTTTTGCATTCAAAAAATATGTGTTTTCTTACGAAATTTCTCCCGTAGCTTTTTAGCGCTAGGTCCTGAAAGTTTAAAAAATATTCGTGTAACTTTCTCCATACTCAATGCATTCAGAGAACAAGCAGTTCTAAATTTAAAAATGAATTCGTTTACTTCTTATTAACAAAGACAAACCCTCGCAAATACATCCGAAAGTCCCGCCGTTTAAAATGTTAAATTTCAAGCCAGCTTCATACAAGAAATGACTAATCACAGCCAAACAATCATGAACTGACATTCAGTCAATGATTTCACTGAGTATGCGGCGCATTCACATTAATTATTTAATGATGGTTTGAGACTTAATTAGTAGTAGAGACAACAGTAACTATGGGCGAGATTCTAGTTACAGAGAAATAGAAATGAAGCTATCTTATTAGCTATTGTAATGTTAATATAACTATGCATTCTTATTGGAATATAGGTTTCTTTTAAAGAAATAAATTTTTGTTGCCTTTATAGTCTACTATTTTCCATAACTACATTTTATTTGTTATGTTCTTACTGTAAACGCATGCATAGGAAATTAATCGCATACCATTTTCCATTCTCAATTTTCGAACGATAAAATTAATTAAAAAAAAAAAGGGCGAAATACGCCAGGAAATGGGGTAAAAGAGTCATTCACTGTTTTAAATGTAAGTTATAATGCAATGCAAACTTATAATCAGTTATTAACATTAACTATAAATTCGCATTTAGAAGGTATACATTTGTATCTGTATTAAGGTTTGAATGCGCTTAATCTGAATAATCACTTTTTTAACCAATGCTATTGGATGATAAAAGTTTTTGGTGAAATATTCAAAATTATTTGGTACTTAACTTCAAACTCAATTGTATAGCGATGTAAGATTTGAAGTCTTCTAATCATTAAGCCAAAAGAACGCGCCCTTTGTTCTCCCCCGACTGTTTAAAATTCTCTACATGTTATCTGATTATATTTGATACCAGCGGAAGTACCCGATACCAGTTAAGTTAGTAAGAGTAATGCATCTAACAACAGAGAGAACGGTACCGCTGTAATCCTTCTCTAATAACGATACAAAAATTACTGGTATTCATAGTCATACGTCTTTCAGTCTGTTGCGATATGGAACCCACGCAAAAAATTTTGACAGTAAAATAAGCTAATTCTCTCTCATTATATCAGCAACAATGGCAAGTAGTTTTTAATGATTTTCCTCTTTCTAATCAAATAGTCATAAAAGCTCAGGTTTCATCCAATATTTCACCTATAATCAACTTTAGTCGATCAAATGTGGCAAAAAATTGATCATTATTGATCAGAAATCAGTAACGTGAACAAACAAACAAACACACAAACGGACATTCTATTTTATATGTATAAATTTTGTAAAATTTGCAAATTAACAAACTCTACGATTTGAAAGCGAGCAATAGCAACACTTTTCGAAATAAAGCATTTTTATCTCCAACGCGCGACACTGTAACCACTCGAAAAAGTGCGAAAATTAGTGCTTTCAGAGGTTTTAATTAATATTTCGGCTGATTAAAGTGGTACGAAGATGGGAATAGCCGAAATAGCTTCCCAAAGAATTTTTGGAATCCAGAATATTGCATTTAATGTTTGGCAATGCTATTTATTTCATTCTAAAACTTAGAAATTTTTTATTAACAAACTCTTAAGATTTGAAAACGAGCAGTGGAACAATTTTCGAAATAAAGCAGATTTTCATTTCCAACTTGCGAGGCTGTTGCTACTCGAAAAAATGAAGGCGAAAATTATCCTTTTTCCGAGTTTTTAATTAATATCGCTGATTTTAACCTTTTTTTTTTT
Organism: Stegodyphus mimosarum; assembly: GCA_000611955.2. Taxonomy (NCBI): domain Eukaryota; kingdom Metazoa; phylum Arthropoda; class Arachnida; order Araneae; family Eresidae; genus Stegodyphus; species Stegodyphus mimosarum. Next base: position 635,341 of record KK121583.1, on the reverse strand, counting down.
TTTTTGTCAAAAGTGAACATTGACCTTTTCCAGTACCCAGAAAAAAACTGTAGAAAGTTTGGTGACGATAGCTATAGTAGTCACTGAGTTAATCGCAAACAAACACACAGACATTCTTTTTTTTTTATGTATATAGGTAAACATATATGAATCATTAAAACAAAAACATATACATCTAAGTTTTAATTACTGCCTTTTTCTGCAAGTGAAAGCGTGAGATCATTATCCTAACTATCACAACTGAAATTGCTCCAGTAAAAAATATAATGAGATTGTTTGGCTGCGTAAATTTAATTACAGAAACAGAAATTTCAACAGTTAATTAAAAATATATAAATATATCATCTGATATAAATTTTCATTCTTTCTTGTCTTAGCTATCACAGTGGCCTGGCGAAATTACACCCTCCCTACAGGAGTTTAGGCCTCGTTTCACATCTTTCCAAGCGAAAAGAAGACAACAAAAATTGTGAACGCTGATCCACCAAACAATTATTTCTGCCCGATCCTCCGCAGGACAAGGCAAAACAAAGAAAACCGTAACCTGCAACAACATCGATAAGGGATATGCAGTTCGAGTAAAAAACTGGACAAAAGTAATGATTCGTGCTCTTGAAAAGACAGATAGTTAGCGGAGACACAGTAGAAACAAAAGAAGAGAATAGCTTGGAAATTATACCCAGAGTTTTGTGTTCGTTCGTAATTCCCGCTTTTCTTTCTTAACGAGTTGGCAAAATAAAGCTAGCGCAGCCAAGAAATGGAATCTTTCTCTCTCTCCTTTTTTTTTTTTTTCCGTTCTTTTTAAGTAATGGGTCTTTTTTATATATATTTCTTCATCAGATGGTCTCCAGGACTGCATTTCACACACTTAAATAAACAAATAAAAAGTGTCCTCCAAATAAAGTAGAAAAGTACTAAAACAATTCTTGAGAAAGTACTTGGAATTTTTTTCTTACGCTACTGCAAATCGTCTGCTGTTTGTGCTTTTCTCTGCCCATGTCCCTGCTTTGGGGGCCTGCAGGGAATGAAATGTGGTAGTGCTGCTGGAGGAGGGTAGACCACTTTTGAAGGAGAGTTCAGGTGGAGACTTCTTCATTTCCTTTCCGAACGTGATGTTCGATTGGAAGCAGTGTGGAATGGACATCTGTTCAAAGATAGTGCATATTATCACACTGAATACATTCCCATTCTGTCTTACTTTAAAATTCATCTTTTGCTATTTGGTGCCTAGCAGATTATTCAACAACATGGGTTTGGTCTTTTCGGCTACCCGTACATGGCAGATTTTTTTTTTTCAGCAAACACAGGAAAAAAAAATTTTGGAGATAAGCAATATAGTTTTATAAATTCACAGATAAATTGCGTTGCCTTGAAGTATATAAAAATTTTCCAAAAATGTCATGAATACACAAAATGTATGTAAATAATGTAATTTATTGTTTACTAAATGTAAATGTAAATAAATGTATACGGAGAAGCGAAAAGCCTTTAATTTCTAATATTCAGTATTGATAATACTTATATTATTTTGCATAGCATAAAAAAGAAATACGGACCAGTTTACTCACAGTCTTTCATGAAGGTATCATTCCCCATCGGCAGTTAGCCTCATTTGCTTTTACATATTCAATAAACCAAGCATAATAGGGAGAAAAAGATGTAAATTCTATCAAAGATATAGATGACTCCTCTTTTAAACAGAGAACATAAACTTGGATATTGACAAGTAAATGCATTTTCCCATTCTTGTGACTGTTTTAAAAGACTTAATATTTTTGACATACATTACAGCACAGTATATGTGCATAATGTGCACATTATCGGATATTTATAATGTAATTCTAAACAGCAACTTGTTAGCACAATTCTAAGAGGCGGTCAAAAATTACTCATTGGTTATCAACAGTAACAATTATATCAGCACCACAGGAGTTTGGCCCTCCTGACTTCCACAGTGTTTATAATGATTAGTAATGTAATGTATATATGCATATGCAGTCTACGTTTATATATAGGATTCTTTATTTTAGTAATTTTAAATATATTTCGCAACTCCATATATCACTAGCCTTCGAAGTGATATATGTTCTTCATAAGAAAATTTTGGTGAGTCATGAGAAATTTTGAAGCATTTATTTTTATTGTAAAATAATGTATAGCTACTTGTAATTACAAATTAATTTTTAATTAAAATATTAGTTATTAATAGTTACGTATGCTTTTTATCATCACTTCATTACTATGTTAATTTCTTTAGGGAATTTCATTGTTTTTCTCTGTTTCATAGAAACTATCCACATGCGCTTCGTAAAAAATCGTATCTACATACTCATCGTATGTGAGACATGAGACTAAAGAAACACTACGACATTTAAATCAAATGCATTATATAATTAATGATTAATTTCTCTTGAATAGTCAGTCATAAGATTAAAACAGTTCAAAACCATATTGTTAAACTGAAGGAAACTTGCATTGGGCACGAGATAGGAAGTCTCAGCATGTAGTTGAGGGCACCTTCGACAATTAATTGGAGTATATTTTTAAAAATAACTTACTGTCGCTCTGTGTTACGCACTTGATGCCGAAGGGAATAAAAGTAGCTGCGAATTATTCGACAGTTTTGAGCTGAAAGTAATGAGATGCGTCGAAACATCTGCATGATAAAGCTTGCCCTTTGCTCCGAAAATTAAAGTTTACGGCGCCGGCGAACAAAATTTACATCGATTTCTACCGATAAAGGTAGTTGGTTTAAACAGAATTATTATTCACCTTATTCGGCGTAAAATAGCTGTCAAATTTTAGTAATAAATATTGCCTGGAGAAGAGATAGAGCACTGAATTCATCATTTTTGTCGATCCATTAACGTCGACAAAATGCAACAACGTGTTAGAAAGATTTTAGTTAATGAATTCTGGAGGTACGCGTTTATGCATAAAAGGAGTTGATACTTTGTTGCCATTTATTTTTACAAAAGATGTGGTACCGATAACAGTAACTGAAATTTTCTCACTCTTGATTCTTTTACATGGGTCTTAACCGCGATTAAACACTGATTAATGATTTGGCAATGCTAGAGTGCAGAAAGATATAAAATATATAAGCTTCCGAAATCTATTATAATGCAAACTTCCTTCTAGTAAAAATGCAAAGATCTCAAGAGCATTAATAAATTTGGATTTTTGTTAGCATATATAGGCGTAACTAGTATTAATGTTTTCAGCAAAATGTCGAATGATAGTATTCGGTTCCCTACTTACTGACATTTTTTTAATGTTATACAATTTCTGATCTAAACCACGCCAGTCAAATAATCCCCTTTTTGTTTTTTTGACATCTTCAGTACTTTACAAGGATTAATAATTATATCAGTAGGATCTGAATTAATGCAAGAAATTAAATGATAGGTCGAGGTACTTAATTCTATACTCCGGTGCTATCATGTAATTAGACCGGAAATGTGTTTTCTTTGTTAATACATTTTAAAAACCCTAATACGACCATTGCTTAGTCTTTATTGAAAGAAACAATTAAGCATATATATATATATATAAGCAACCCATATTATACTTTAATTCGGCATTTATATTCTCATATGCTATTAGTTAATCGCAAATATCCATGGTAAATTTTAATTTTTATTAGTAAAATAGTGTCCTAATGAATCACCGTGAAATCTACACTTAACCGCTTGTACGAAAAAAATATAACATGCAGTAAAAGTGAGTTTAAAAAAATTAATTGGTTTCATAAAGTAAAAAATACTTTTTAGAGCTAGAAGGGAATTTAAAGGATATTATGAAATTATATCAAGTTAAAAAAGATAAAATAGGATTGTGATTTCCCGTCATAGAGCAGATTATTTCATCCAAAATCTGGCCCATTAAAGATGAAGAGATGGTTTGTTTCTTGATGCACCTCTCCGATAAACAAATAAAGGGCTTAGACAAAATTCGATCAAACTGTAAAATTTATTAATAAAAATAAAAACACCGCGTTTTATTTTATTTCCCCAGTTTTGCTTGGGGCCTTCACCTGAAAAATTACACCGCACCTCAGACTCTGCAGACTCAAAGCTTAAAATGAGAGGCTGTACAAGAGACATGGAGGTTGCTCCTTGGTGCGAGAGTTTATCCTCATATCTAATCACTTAAGGAAGGTGAAGGGAAATCCTCCCCCACACAAGTTGCACTTGTATACGACGCCTGTTTTCCTGAGAACTTGCATACCAACTTACACCCCCTCCTTATTTCGAGTTCTTCCAAGATCTGGGTTGGTGATATCCCCTACCCCCATCATGTCACCCTATGTGACATCCTACCCCTCATCGAGTAGCGACAGGTAGAGATAACCGTGGAACCTCTGCGTAAACCGTGACAGTAGCCATTATTCAAGTAGGAGTAGAGATTTTGAGCCTCCTATCTTTGGTATTCTTGTAGCAGCAGGGGGGCTATTCTCCTGTTCTGGACCCATTTCCAGGAATAGATGGGAGTCCATACTCTCCAACCAGTGATTTTTCGCTGCGAACTCGAGTTATTTTCGCTAAACGTGTTCAACATATTAGTGACACGTCTCGAAATTAAACACGGGACGCATTGTGATATGGTAATTTTCTGTTTGGGTACAAGGTAATACCATTGAGTAGAGATATTTGCACAGCTTTCAGAAATGCTATTTTATATCCTTTGACTTCCAACTTTTAGTACTGCAATCAGTGTCTGTGTCATTGTTGTCTGAAGTAACCAATATAAATTGCCTTGGAATGATTACTATTCTATTAGTTTTAAGCTATTCGTTTTTCTCCAGTCATAATGGATTTTAGTACAAAAATTTAGGTACATAAAATATGATATAAATAATACTATTTCAATATGATACTATGGTTCTGAAACGGTGAAACGGGATAAAATTTTTAGTAAATCACAAAAAAATTTGAAGTACTTTTTTTCTTATAGTATAACTACATAGTATATATTGACAGTAATATATATGGGAATTTTTCCGAAATATCCTTTTCCATTTCATCCTGTCGTCAAAATCATACTGATTCAACCACTGCTATCCCTCATCCCCCTCTTCATTAAACCATGTTGACGGAATCCTTCCAGTTTCGTCTTCTTAGGTCATTGTTATTGAGACAGAGAACATAGTAAATATGACTTTGGTTTGTTGCATTTAATCTGATCCATACGACAATTAGCATGAAGTAATTTTAAAATGAAACAAAAGAGTAAAAGACAATTCTATTTTTAATTACATATTATTATTTTAAATTCGCACTTTAATATTTCTATGCATATCTGTTTAAAACGTAATCATAAATTTATCGAAAACTGAATTTATTGCAGCCAAATGGGATCATTCACTACTAATGTTCAAAGTTACATCATATACATTTAAAAAAATTATAAAATAAATACTACATGAAACAGAAATTTATAAAACTGATTGTTGAAAGAAAATAGTTGATAAATATTTGAAATCGAAAGCTAAACTAGATGATAGCGGTAAAGCCCACTTCCCTTTCCATTTTAATTGCAGAAAGCAGAATTTCGAGTGTGCAAAATAAATTATTTATTTTATTTTCATAAAAACTGAGGAGCGAAATTAGAATGGCTTTATATGCTTAACCAGATAGAGAGAATTTAAAAAGTAAAGAATTACAAAACACGTTCTCCTTTAGACTGGCCCACATTTCGATGATCTGTTCTTTCGACTTATTTCATCTTTTGTTTTGTAAAGGTGAGCTTTGTCAACATAAATGTACTTTAACACATATAAAGAACATCATTTAAACTTCCGTAGGCATGTAAAAGTCATACACAGTATATTGTTTTTCATTAACGTTTTTCAGCTATCCAAAAGGATCTTCTTCAATGACTCGACACCCTGGTCTTCTTTAGAATTTCATTCCAAGTTGTTCTACTCTTGGCCTTAGTCCACTATTGGCCAATTAATGACCTTTAGTTCTACTCTTGGCCAACTAATGACCAGGATTACCAATGAACAAGTATATCAGTCAGTTAATGACCAAAAGAGTATAATTATTTAATTATACCTTTGGCCAGTTAACCTTTAAGTTAGACAAGTTTTTCTCCAAGTAGTTTAGCCATCTAAGTTTCAGTCTCCCTCTCTTTAGAGCTACTACTGGCTAGTACATATTTTTTTTTTTTTTTTTTTGTAGTTCTATTTTTGGGCATTCTGTTTAGGTGACCAACGTATCTTAATCTTTGGGTGCTGATACAATTTATGATATCTGTATACCTGTACGCTCTGTAGATTTCTGCACTGGTTCTTCTTCTCTAGGTGCTTTCTATTTTAATACCTTTGGCAAATTTTCTCAAAATCTTTCTCCCAACTGCAAGACTGCAAATATTTCGTTATCCTTTTCAGTCAGTGTTTAGGTTCCAGCTCCATATGTCAAAACAGACCTAACTAAACATCTGTAAATTGCCAGTCTTGTTGTTCTTTTGATAAAGTTTAATTTCAGTCTCCAAGGATTACTGAACACCTGATCCTCCAAGTTGGAGGTTGGACGAGAGGCTGACGACCGGTCCCTGTAAAAAAAATCTTGTTGCGAATTCTAAAGAAAAAAAAAAGCATGTACAAACCTTTAAAAAAATAATGAGTAAGTATTTATATGTCAACTTCTGGTTTCTAATAATGTCCAGCACCCTCAATGTGTCAAGCACGAGAAAAATACTCAAATGGAAGACGAAAATAGCTTTTGAAGACAAGAAGAAACTTTTCAGACGTGTCTTTGTGTTGTTTAAATGAAAGAGTGGAGAAGAGAGTTAAATGATAAAAATTTATAAAATTAAGATAATTTAGTTCGGTGTTTCCTAAACTTTTTAAATTCTTGATCCATGTGTATGTTTTCAAAAAGAAGTAAAAAATGGAAAATAATGTAATAATGAAACAAATAAATATTTGTGCATAACTATTAACAATTATTTGGTAATTATAAAATAATGAAGAATTATGCATGATAATAATATAAGGACAAAATTTTAAAATTTTCACCACAAACCAAAAATTGTCTCCTGGATTACTATTTGGGAATCACTGACTTAGTCTTTAGGCTAACCATCCCCCATTATATTTTTACTTTTAGGAGCATACGGATAGAAACCTCTTCGAAATGCATTTATTGCTTTCAGTTTGCTTTAAATCAGACCCTCAATAAAATGATACTGTTGGCAAACGACGATGCGTAAGGTATTTCATTTTCTTCAGTATTATGTTACACAATGATTGCGTAGTACAACATTAATGACTGAAATGTCATTTTATCTGAAACTTCTTAACAGCATTTTGCAAGGGCTATTTTATACCATTTATGTACCTAAAAGTAGATGTTTCACGTTCTATAAATAGTTTTTAACTCTACTTTTTGGGAACGTTGTGTAGTCCGAATCTAGAATAAAATTTAGTGGAAAAAAACCTACAAAACTTTCAGATTTTAACTGTCGCCCAAAAGAGTTTGTTAAATTTTTTTACGCTCTAACGAAATTCGCAGTTTACCAATCTCCTCTTGCACTTACTCCTGCTTAATTTTTTTTTTTTTTTCTTTTTAGCTTTATTATTAAGCATCTTTTTTTTCGCACTTACGCCACATACAGCTCAACAGCAAACCACAGAATTTTTAAAAGCTGCATAACAGCATATATAGAGAATTCCGGATGCAGTGCTAAGTGTTGTCATATATTTTTTTATATTTTTTTCAGTCTTTTTTCAGTTCATTATTCAAGATTCAATTTTCTTACTAAGCTGGGTAAAGAAGATTTTTTTTAAAAATATTTTTATAATTAACTTTGTATGTGTTAACTTTATTAAATATCACCTTTTTCGCACTTCCGCGCCATAAAATTCAGTCCAACAGCAAAATCACAAAATATTTAAAAACAACATGTCTTTAGAATTCCTAATAGCATGTTAGAGTTTGATTTACGTACTTTTATATTTGTTATATTATTTCTTTAAAAACTAGCCCCTATCGCGCCCAGCTTCCAAAACTAGTTTTCATAAAAACGAAAATGCACATAATGAAACCAGCTAGTGCAATTTCATAAAAATATTTAATATTTCCAATTAAACATCTCACGATTTTAATACATGTATATTTAAATCAATCACATAAAAATGTAGAGAAAAATATTGCTAAGAATTGTGTCCATTGCTTTTACATCGCTTAATTTATTATCCATAACCTTCCAGATTAAATCTGAAAGTGTCTAATGCTTTACTGAATGGAATCATGCTGGCTGGTGGAAGATAAATGTATTTTATTTCCGGCCGTGGCAACAAATTACTTTCACAGAGCTGAGTTTGTTAATTAAAATGGAAAAATAAATGTCTTACATTTTTCAGAATGGCAAGTTTCGCGGGCTAGGAATAAAAATCTTTTATCTCGAAGGGTGTTGCAGAAAACAAATTCAGAATTCAAAAGTCGGGCTTCCATGTGCACATGTTCGTTAGGAGGACTACGTTATTCAAAATTTGATGGCTTTAGGTACCGACGTTTCTTCTCAATGCGATAAACATGCATATATACATACAGATTCTTCATTTTTTAATTTGTGTAAAAATTACACAGTGCGCTAAAATTTGGTGGCAACAATTTGAAAGTGATTCGCTATTTATAATGAATCAACTCAAAATTCCATTTCGAGAAGAATAGCCCTTTTGTTCTAATAATAATGAAATTTAGTAGTAACATGCAGATTACAAGCCTTTATATATATTTCTCTTTTTAATTTTGTTTAAATGATAATATACATTTTTCATAACTTGATATTTTCTCTTTATAATATTTTACGTTTGAAAGGAAAGATAGAAGCAAACAAAACTTTTGACTAATTTAATCACGACTAAAAATTTGATTTATTGAGCTAGTAGCAATAGATTTTATGTTTATTTAAAATGATAAGCGAAATATTTGCATATTTTTTTCCCATCAGAAAATTTATTTGCTTCTTCATTAAAAAAATTTTGAACCTAAGCGTTTCAGTAAGTCTTTCCCGCAATGTATGGAAAATAGAATCATTCAATGATTGAAGAGAGGTATGCTGCTTAGTATTGCATCAACAAATTATGGCTTTAATTTTAAAACTTTTTAAAGATAAACTTCTTTATAAATGTCATTTTGTGGAATTTGGGGAAAACATTGTAAATAATGTACTCCAGAAATAGTTCAATCTATAGTTAGGATTTAAGTATTAAGTATCGCATTTAAGTATGATGGTTCTCTGCATAGTATTTATTGCATCAAACAAATCATGAAAACTGAAATTTTCAAACAGTAATTTTTCTTTAAATATTTGACTTATTTCCAGTATCCCGCATTATTTTTCATTTTCTCAAATTCTTTATTTATTTTAAGGAGAAACTGATGCTCATTACTTTTATACTGTGTTCTAATAGTAATACGGTCATTTTACAATATTTATTTTTATTGCATTCAATGATAATTTCAGAACTCTTCCTGGAGTTTAACAAATCTGACTAAATGTAATTGAATTTGACAATTTTTAAAATTTCAGAGTTTATTTGTTTACATTTTGGAAAGGATATTGATCCCGAATATTTTTAATTCTTTTCAGGCTCATGAAATTATGTAATAGAAACAAAGCGCAAAAAAATCATGTGTGACATTTGAGACTTAACCTGTAGCCAAAGAATAAACAATGAGAATTAACAAAGAACTTGCTGAATTTTTTTATGCCTCGAAACTAAATTAAGTAAACAAAAAATATGCCAGCACTTCGCGTAGTGCATGACTGAATATTAAAAGAGTCACTCGGTTTTGTTGGGGGGAGAGAACAAAGTTATTTATAATAATTGCGTAGACATCATTTAAGCGGCTGTCCCGTCGTAAAAGCGTTAAAATGTTTTCTACTCATTTAAAAGCACGCGTGTTGCTTTTTGGCGACAATAGACATAAAAACAATGAAAAAAAAATTTGGCAACCTTTCTTCATTTTCCCTCTTTCTCTGGGACGAATTTTTCTTTTATCGCTCGTCTGTATTCTCTCTCCCCTCCCCTCGAGTTTTCTGAGGGCGTCATTTGAAGAGGCTTGCGCGAGAAACCTATCTCTGGAATCTGGCAGCAGCGACGCGACCCGAAGTGACAAAATGCATACCATTCCGGAGACGTCCGCCTGACACTTGTGGGAAAAGTCGTCTAAATCACATTCTCGCTCACAGAAAAAAAAAAAAAAAAAGAAAGGAAGAAAAGGGGGAAAGCGAAAGAGAGAGGGGGAAAAGATCAGAAAAGAAGGAATTATCCCCCCAAATGCGCCAGGCACGCAGAATTTACTTCTGAAGAGTTTAAAGGGTGGCTGTTTGTTTTTTCTTCTCCCCTGTTATTCTCTTTCTACAACTAAATGAGGTAAACGGCTACTTGGGCTTGAGCGATATCACGAGAAAAATTATGTCCTTCTGTTTTTCAAGTTATTTGCTCGCTCGCTTCGGTGGCAATAAGTTACACTGCTTGAGTTTTGAATCGCACCATCTCACTTGCAGTCACCTTTTTATCATTTTGGTTACTTTCTTTTTTATGGCGCTGTTTACAGGATACATTTACTGATGTGTATTTAATGTTATAGAGGGTATTTCTGTAAAGAATCAGATATCTTTGCTTAAAGTAAAATTTGTAATGTACGATAAATGAAACATTTCATGGAGTGTATTTGTTAATTGCAAACATTAATTCAATAAGAAAATTTTACTTTATTATATTTTTAGTTTTATACTGAATGTGATATAAGCTGTAACATCTCGGTGACTGGGCTAGGTACATCGCATAATTTGATTACTGGGCAGCTAATTCTTGAGACACGTGTAATTCTTCACACATGATCATGGGAGCGATATGCATCGTATCTTCACAACATTGTTTGAAATTTACATAGGCAATAGACGAAGCAGAGAGACGAGCGGAACGTGTTAGCAAGAGCAAAGGCAAGGCGGAAAATGGGCTACTCATTTAAATGAAGCATGAGATACAGAATAAAAATTGCAGTTCCTAAAGAAGTAATTGGTTATAACACACCTGGATTGCATAATATAGCATGAAACGAATTAATTTTTAAATCATGAGATCCAGAAAATGTTATTGTAAACATTTGCTACTTTTAAAACATAAAGGGAAAACACACAAATTAAATGAAGAATTACAGACTACTGTAATTTAAGTTATTATTTTGACCTACAAATTTGTTTTCTTACATATATATATATATAGGAATGCGTGTAATTACTTTCAGGCAGTTATTGCTTCATGATTTCGAGTCGAGTCCATACACCCTAAACCCACGATTCCACCCAAAATTCAATTAGTAAGTCGAAAACAAACACTGCGTGGTTGAATCCATTTTAAATACAGAGAGTTTACTTTAATTACTCGTATGCTTTTTTTAAAATAGTACATAATTATCTTCTGCTTATTTTGTCAAAGAAATGTAATATTTTGGCACTGTGTACTGTTTTTGATTGCGATTTTTCGATTTCGCAGAGTGAAAATCCTTACGTTCATAAATATATGAATACAAAGCACGTGAATAGTAATTTTAGCAAAAACAGGCTTAAATAAAAATGCTCAATTTGTTAATTACTGTGTTTGCTTGTTATAGGATGAGAAATCTGTCACTATTAGCAGCTATACAAAAACTGATCAAAATATTATTTTTCTATTAAGAGATACAAATAATGAAAAGGTGTTCTCTACATGCTGTTTTTTGTTCTATTTATATGTAACGGTTAATAACTGCAGATAGTTAGATAATGCATAATAGTTAGATACTATTTCAAATTAATTCACTATTTAAAAAAGAATTTAGTCTTTATATTTTTATTGTTTAAAAGTTATTTATGTGTCTGAGAAAATTCGACGGATTTCTTAAAAAATCTCTAGATGTTTGTGTACGGTAAATTGGAAGCTCTATAAATTGTATTGACTCTTCCTTATAACTACATTACAGTTATTCACCTTATCAACTCTTGCGCTGCAAATTAATTTTATATAACCTCCATACCTTAATGTTGGAGAGTGTGATTAGTGCCACCACTATAACGATTTTTAAGACTTCTAAATTACATTCCAGTTTGTATTTTCACTAAAATGAATACTAATTAAATATGTATTCACTGAAAAAAAAATTCATTCATTCATTTAAAAAAGGCCTAAATGTTTTTTTTTTACCTGAAAATTACAAAGCTTTGTCGTGATTTCTGCTGTATCAATGGCTACTTATAAAATAAGCTTAAAGTAGTGCCAGATTTGACATTCTTCAAGTGTTTGATTTCAATGAACGGTTAGTAGACCTTTTTTCTTCTCTGTTTGCTTGTTCTGTTTTGTTATGTTACACACAAACCGTCTGCACTCGGTTTTAGAGAGGTGTGAAAGCCTTCATCTTCACCTGCTTATATAAAGATAATTCTGCTTTTATTATTATTTGCTAATTACACACAAGAAATTGAATAATTGTTCAGAGCGTAATAAAACATCATTGAATGTATAAAGTGTCGAGAATTTCAAGAAAATCTTCAGAGGTGTTAACATAAGTATCAATTTCTCTTTAGTTTTTTTTTTTTTTTTTTTATTTTTTTTTAATTTTTTTTTTTTTTTTTTTTTTTTTTTTTTAACCTGTCTGTGACTTGAGTGCCAGAAGGATGGCTTAATGCAAGATGCAAAAATTAGTAGCTAGCCTTCAATACGACTTTCAATCCAAACGTTCTCTTGCAACCTGATAAGAACGAAAATAGTGTAACTTTCCGAGAATGCGTTTTTCAGTTCTAGGGCACAATATATTGACTGACCATCTGGTTATTACTTTAGAAAAAAAGTGAGTCGCACATCAGAACAGTTTTTAAAACTGTGCTTAATTTCTCTGAGTAATGTTTTAGTGTTCACTTTAAATTAAGAATACACTTTTGAAATGAGAAGCTAATTTTATACCTCAGAAGCAAAGCAAAAAATTATTATGTTCACTTTTTTGATAGAAATTAATATTTGGAAATCATCTGAGGGAGAGCGAGAGAAAGAAGAAAAACGTTTGAACAGTTTGCATGATCCAACTCAGACTTCAAATTAGTATTTGAAGCTTAGCCAATAAAGTAGTCATTTACGAATGATGAGTCATATCAACAGCAAAAATTAGATACTTATTTAGTATAAAAAAATCATAACATTCAGCAAGATATTCAACAAACCAAAATCTCGGATAAATTAATTATTTTTCGGAAGAATTATGAAAAACTGTATTCAAACATTAAATTACGAATCGTCCTTATCTATTAGCAAACAAGATTTTAAAATAATTTTCAAAACTAGAACTCAGAAATTATTAATTAATTAATGCGTAGCCAATATTTATTTTAACGCAAATAATGGAATTTTAATTTTTGTTAATTTTTTCCCTTTATTTCTTGCTTTCTTCTTAAAATTAATATCTTTTAACCAGTCAATGAAATTAATTCCTTACTGTTGGATAGAATTAAAATTCATCTGAAAAGAAATTTCAATCATAAATGCTTTGATTATTTGTCGAACATAAAATTATATAAACAGCAAAATATCATGTTTAAAATTGGATATTACCTTTTGAACAAAATTGAAACTAGAAATAAGTTGAGAGAGGCTTTAAAAACTGTGCGTTGAAATTTCGTAATGAGCATTAAAATTTAGTGTGGATGCAGGCAGTATCATATATAAGAACCAGTTAGATATTTTGCAATCGACCAGTTATGAAAAGTTAGAAAATTATTTTATTTATGACATTCATGATATGACGTAATAATTGTTGCAAAATATTGTCAAGAAGCTCAGTTAAAAGAACATTCCGTATGTTTAATACTGCAGATAAATGAAGGATCCAAACGCATCGTCAGTTGGCAACAACATACATTTATCGCAGACACGATTTTATCACGAACCGAAACGAACAAATAAGAGGTTTTCCTTTTGTATTTAACACATGCTTCATCATTTGGCATAAGTCTGGCTATCTTTAATACACAAATTATAAAATGTTATTCTACACGTAAACCGTGTCAAATAAGAATTACAGAAAACGACCTTTTGCATAAAATACATAAAGAAAGAAAGCATGCTTAAAATTCATCATAGATGAGTCAGCAAGAAAAATTATAAGTTCCTTTGGTATAGGTCCGAAGATTTGAAATGAATTAATGAGATATGCCAAGGTACCACTGCATTAGGCTTTATGAGCTATTTTAAAATTTGTAGAATTTATTAGTTGCAGCATTTCATTTTAGTATAAACTTTTTAAATTTTATTACTATATGTGCCAATTTTTTTTCCAGAATATAATTCTTATTTTATAAATTTCATATTATATTGATGTATTTTTTACTTCGAATTTAATGTGTATATCATTGGAATTTCAGAATTGACTTGCGTTTAGAATTATTTACTGGCAATCTATAATTTTCATTTTAAAAATTAATGTGTTAAGTTTCCTAGCACTACATTTTAAAAGTTGAGATAAGCTTCGATATAATAGTCATTTTTTGGTTGCAACAATTAAACGGTTTCTTTTATAACTGAGCTATTAGTCTTTTGCAGTTTATACCTTCGCTTTTTTTTTTTTTTTTTTTTTTTTTTTTTTTTTTTTTTTTTTTT
>KK121583.1:541709-620686 GCA_000611955.2 Stegodyphus mimosarum | reverse complement strand
TTTTTTTTTTTTTTTTTTTTTTTTTTTGTTTTTTTTTGTTTTTTGAGTTGTAAGTAAATATTCTAATATCTATTTATCTATATTGTCATCAAACCTGCATTTGCAGTAAATAAAATGCTGTAAATATTTTCGTTAAGTAATAGCTAATATATTCAAAAATTTACTAATATAGAGAATTCCTCTGCTCTTAAAAAATTAACATTTTTGTTTTCTATCTTTTCGTAATTTCCATGCATTAAGTAATATCCTACATTAAAGATTAACCTTTGGCGATAAGTCGCCAAATGTAACATCCTGACATCTCCTTAGGAGCTGAGGCCAAACTCTTCCAGACCTCTTATTTAAATAAAGGCTGTTAGATTGTTGTTATTCAGGGAGCAAGAAAGCAGTTTGATCGTGTCTAGACCATAAAACAAGTAATGTTAGGCGAATCTTTATTTTCTTTTATTATTATTAAAAGCGTTGTATTGGTCATTTGCGAGCGGTCATCTGCATAAACACTTTTATTCTATTATGGTCGCCGAGCTGAATGGGTTGTCTTACTGTCAGGATTGTGACAGCTTTTATTCTCGAAAACTCCAGTAATTATTCAACTCATACTTTTTATATCAGTTCTCTTTTAAGACATTTGTTGTTTATTTAATGCACAAAACTGAACAAAACGACGCTTGAAGAAATATTCTGCTGTGACTACCTGAAAAAACTTTTGCTAATTCAAGTAAAACTTTATTATTCGAATGGGGACGAAATAATTTGAGATACCATTTTTTTAAAACAAAATTTTATAAGGAAAAAAAAATCTGAAATGTTTCAGATTTTAAATTACGTCCGAAGGGGCGTTTTTTTAACGTTTTGTGTGTTACCTTCATTTATTAAACATCATGTTCTTCGCAATTAAACCATAAAATTCAGCTCAACAGCAATATCGCAAGATAATTTTAAAATGAG
Organism: Stegodyphus mimosarum; assembly: GCA_000611955.2. NCBI lineage: Eukaryota > Metazoa > Arthropoda > Arachnida > Araneae > Eresidae > Stegodyphus > Stegodyphus mimosarum. The sequence continues at coordinate 619,738 of KK121583.1, read as the reverse complement.
CATACCTTTAGAATTTCCGATACACTGTTCCGCGAGCGATCGTTGAGTTTGTTAATCAAAAATTCGTTAAAGTTTTATAAAATATGAAATAGATAATAAAACAAATTCCAAATTTGGACTCCCAGATGCCCATATTCGGGTGGAAACGTACGTTATTCAAAATTGGATGGCTCTAGGTACCGCTGTTTTATCACAATGCGAGAAACATACATGCATTTATTGAGGTTCTTCCTTATTTAAGTTCTTTAAAATGTAATACAGGGCGATAATGTTTGGTGGCAACAATTTAAAAAGTGAATCGGACATTATAGTGAATCAAAGCAAAATGCCAAAACGAAAACAAAGTCCTTCAGGGAGAAAGCCTCTTTGGACTAATAACTATTTTTTGATGATTAAATACAGATATAATGTTATTAGTCAGAAGTACGTATCGCCATACATTTATAAGTTTATTTATGATTGTGTTATCTAGTATATTATTTAAAGTAACGAGTGATTGTCGTCTGAATCTTTTTCTTGCTATATTTAAGTCCTTGATCACAACATAATATCTGTTTTCTTTAATCCGCATGTCGCTCATAAATTATTCACTCTCATGTAATTTCTTTCAAAAAATAATATACGCGTTTTGGAAGAAAACTTGAGCTTTCTTCTTTAATGGAAGACGTGGAAAATGCTTCAACAACCAGCTACGAAAGATTATATTGATACTTATAACGCTACTATCTGAAGATAAACAAGATTGTATTAGGGAATTTGAATTGAATTAGTGATTAGGAAACTTAAAAGGCAACGGACAGCCAAGATTCAAATCATTTACTAAATTAAGAAGATTATGATGCATAACAAAAGCTTGAAGAAGATAATTTTTATAAATGAATGCCTTTATTAGCTTGCGTACCCTTTCATTTTCCTTCATTCTTATCGGTTCATCTCTTTTTCTTTCTTATCGAGCAGGAAAGTCTTCATCTTTCTAGTCTTTATTTTGTTGCATTACTAATTTCTTGGGGTATTCGAAATAACCATGATAGCTTGCTCTTCTTCGCAATTAATGCGTTTTATTTTTTCTGCTTTTGAGTTTATATGCACTGGGTAACTGGAATCAATGTGGTGCTTCAAACTCAATGCAGCTAAAGAACTTGAATGGTATTCGAAGTTCTTCGAATTTCTATATCAATTCCCTAGATGCAGTGTAGAGAGTCGTAACAGGTCACCTGATCATGGATGAACCTCTAATAACCGAAGCCGTGCTCGAAGCATTAATTAACAAATACCAAATCGACAAATTCCCAGCCATTTAGATTTGGAAATAAATTTTTTCAGAAAAAGAAAACGATAGGGAGAAAGGAAATTAAAAATTGATGAACCTGAAAAATGCGATTCGCAACCGTTCTCCTTCAATTGTGGATTATCTACTTTTTATATACGATATATCAAAGCAATCAAATTGCATTTAGATATACCAGCTCACTTATCTTAACGAGACAAAATGTTTGGATGCCATAAACTGCTATTTATTTGCGAAAATTTCTGCACGCTATTCCTAGAGCGGGCTGCTAGGGGTTCTACTGTTGGCAGCCCCTTTATAAGGGGTACATTATCTGCACGAACGAAGCATAAAACACACATGCAAGAACTGAACACGTCCGCTACTGTGTAGCCGGAAAGCCACTTAATTTGCTGTACTCGAAAATTTGCATATCGACGGTTCTTGTATAATTTATACCTATTCTCTTTTCAAACGTGCCTGTGTTTCCGCTGTATGACACGGAAATTCGCGTGTCTCCCTCATGAACCTACGCTAGGATACGCTGTAGCTATTTCCCTCGCGTTTACTTCGTTTGCCTAGCGTTGAAAGTAACGCAAAAAGTTAAATATCGGCACGAAAGTGTCGGAAATTTGTCTGGAAGCTTGACAGTGCTGTCGACAGCACATTTGCGCTTTGCGCAGATCTTTTGCTCTATGATAGTCTCAACAGAATCTCCCGATTTAAAAAGAGCAGTTTAGGAATAATTGTTGATGAACTATAAATAATAATTAGGAATAACGCATGATATTTTCAAATGTTAGAAAAACCTTCGATTCCATATCTTGCCTTTATCTTCATTTTTGTCTGTGGCATAGCTTGAAGATCACCCAAGAAGTTGTTATGATTTAATAATGAATGAACGAAAAGCATTCAAAAAGGAAAATGCTGTCAGGAATCCTCTACATAATTCTGCTTCTAAATATTTATTAATTGTTCTTCTTTCATTAATTCTCTTTATTTAATATTATTACGAATGGAAACTTTATAACTTCTTATCGTTCGGATTAGAATAAGTAATTCAAAATTATAATACTGAAATAAATAGAAAATTTCAAATTTAAACATTTTGTTTGTCTTTGAGCTTAGTAAAATATTTTCGGTATATATGAAATACAAGTGACCGTTTAAAAATGCAGTGTTCTGTCATGCTGGTTTTGTTTTTTCGAAAATTGAATAAAATATTTCACTAACAAACACTTAACTGTTAACAATCTCTTGTTGACTAAAAGTTTCATGAGTAGCATTTACAATCTATTAATACGTATTTTGAATGCTTTATCAAATAATGTAGTCATACAATTTATGTTCGGTGATACAAAATGGTGTTAAGAAAATTGTAAAATAACATTTTCAACACTATTTAATTTATCGATGTTTAAGTTTACGTCATATCCTTTCAAAAGATCTGATTAAACCAAACACCGAGCGGCTAAAGTAACAGAACACTGGTAGTTCGTACGGCTTATTTTTCTGCCGAGTAAACATACTTAGCTGCATGAGAGTTTTTCCCCTGCTTGAGAATTCGTAAGTACGGACAGTTTTTCTTGAGACCGTATCACATATTCAAAACGTTTAGAAAGGTCAACTGTTTAGTGCAAATTTTCTTCTTTGTTTGCATGATATAAATCAGCCAGTCACCAGGGATCATTTGCGGGTGACCATGTGAAGGGGAAAGCTTCTTCACAATTACAAACACACAGACCAACAAAGATCTGCCATTCAAGTACTTTAATTCGATGCTAATTGGGGGAAAACGAACAATCTACAACTTAAGAGGAAAATCGCGGGTCTTTACTGAAAACCCTATCACACAATCAAAATATTTTGAATTTTGATGAGAAATATTTTGATATTTGAACTGTTCATAATGCATTTTTATGCTTTTCCACATGATATATAATAGCTAACCATCACGGCTAACTTTGGAGTTACCATGAAAAGTGGAATGCATGGTAATCCCAAAGCGACGCAAAGACTTTTAATAAATACCACCCATTCAAGTTTTTTAGTTTGATACTAATTGGGTGAAAACGAATATCCTGCAACATTTTTTGAAAAAGGGAGGAAAAACATCTCCCGTCTTGCTTACAATGATAAAGCCGGTAACGAAATAGTTTGAAACAATTGTTCATCCGTAACAGATGGATATGTGATAGCTCCTTTAGAAAATCATCAAAAAAGGCATACGCTTCATTATGAGGTCTGTTTAGTGCGTTTTCGCGCAAGAGATTAAGATTTAAAATCTACAAAGCATAAATAATAAGGTTTAAATCACACAAATCGACAAGCAGAGACATTTGTGAACAAGAAACAATCATTGCTGGGTGGATAATAATAGTGTGTACAGTTAATGGCAGTTCTGCACAAAATAACATCTTCCTGATTATCTTTAATAACCTGGAACAGCGACTTGTATAAGCAATTTACTTTACAAACTTATAAGCTGCAAAAATAGAAATTTTAACGAAATGTTTATATTATGTATGTGTTAATGTGTAACGAATGATAAATAAATACCTTAAAGAGTCGGGTATCTTTAAAATGACAAAATGTCCCCAATAAACAACGCATTTTAAAGCTCAATATCTTTATAAGTGGTTTATGAGTGTGAAATTTTATATACTTATTTCGGTACCCTTAATAATGTATTTGCTACTTTTATTTTGAATTCTAAATATTGAAATATTTTAAGTAAAATACTTTTTTTGTCATCATAATACTTGTTATGTACGGCGTGGATATAAACAAATTAATATTATTAGCTGATTTTTTTCCTTAAATATAAAATCAATGTACAATTAAAATGACCTACATTAAAAATAAAAACAATAATATTTGCAACTGCTTTTAATGTTCCCTCTATGAAAATAAATAAATAAATAAAATTGTCGTATGCTTGAAAACCTGGCTTTCCTTTTCAGTGTTCAGTGCTAAAGATGAGGACTCTTGTGTATTTCCTTGCTATCGTACAAAAAGAAGCTGGTTAACCATTAGGAACAATTAAATCATAGCTTTGTCTGGTTCCACCGTGGAATCTTGGGCTTTCTTCTGTATTCTATAAAGAGATGACTTAATGTAAACTTAATGTAATGTAAGTAATGGCATACTGACTACAAAGTCATAACTTGTCAAACAGCCCATAAATTTTATCACTGAAAATTTTTAGTATCGAGCCATCTTCTCTTGCTCGTTTACATGTATTTGACAACTGAACTTTCAATTTCCGCTTCGTCACGTCAGACTTACAGATATATTCTGTAACTTTCAAAACTATTTCATTTTGCGTCGTCGTCAATGCTTTGCATCTTCCACTTTTGTTTGTGATATATCTCCACGTCATCATTCTAGAATTTGCACTAACACGAAATTACTTTTACCGATAATGGTTATAAATTGCACGTGTTTTGCCTTTAGATGCTTCAATACGCGTGAAATTCATTTTAAATAAATATTCTAAAAAGAACTCGGGGGAAAAAAATTAATAGTTCACAGGAAACACTCAGAACAATTGTAAGAGTAGGAGTGGACGCTACTTACGAAAAACTGTATCCATAAATCATAAGTCTGATTCATTGTTTCTGACAGGGTATGCGGAAGTTTCACTTGGTACCCGTAACTGATTACATGTGTTAGATGATTTCGTACTCCCGCAGGGATGATGTGCGCAAGTGTTACTTGTGCGGAACTGCCATGTGAGCGAGTGTCGTATCACACAGCTTTAACATCGAATCAGTTTGCCTGTTTTTAACAGTGATGTGATACTCCGTAAAATCTAAAATTTTGCCGCTTTTTTATTCTAATTCCTAACGCTTCTCCTAAAATCTAAAAAAATCTGCCATCCCTAAATTTTGCTGCATGGTTTTCTCTAAATTCTAAAAATGTTGCCGTTCCTGAGCACTTCCCCACGGTATGGTCATATCGGTTGTAGTAAGTATCTCAGGCACCGGTACTGATGATAGATTATTATTAATACACTAGACATCAAACACTTATTTTTTAATAATATGTCCGCTTATATTTTATGGTAGCATTCCATAAGGTGTATCTACATTATGCTGCGCATTAATGAGTTTACAAGGTTTTAAAAATCTCCAAAACCATTTCAGATATGTTAATTGAAACCAATCCATGTAATTGAAGCCACGCAGTTCGAACTCGCGTTATCCAAAGCTCAGTTTTAGTTCTTTTATTCTTGTGAATGTATTATTGCCCCGTGGATATGGCGATATGTACAAACTGCTCCCGCGCACACTCAGAAAGATCCAGAGCCATTCTTGTGAAAAGGATGCATATTTGTACTGCTTTCTACCTCTCGCCTAACGGAATCGTATTATCAACATCCCATTATGCACTCTGATACCGCTCATTCTGAAATGCCCCAATGGGTTCGCATATTCCTCTGAGACTGCCGAAATGGCAAGTCTTGCTCGTAGTATGTATCTCTCTATATAAAATTCTTAAATGCAATTTCTCAATTTTTGAATCAGACGTTTTATTTTTTTATTAGCGCAAATGGGCGTTAGCCCAGAGGGACTGTTAGTCTCGAATCACTATAAACGGCTGTATCACTTTTCAAATTGTTGCCACCAAATGCTATCGTCCTGTATTATATTTAAAGAAACTAAATAATGAAGAATCTGCATGCATGTGTGTATGTTTCTCGCACAGTGAAAAAACAACGGTACCTAGAATTATCAAATTTTGAATAACATAGGCCTCCACCCGAACATGGGCTCCTGGAAGACCGGATTGGGAATTTCAAATTTCTTTTATTGTCTCTTTCATATTTTATAGAGCTTTAATGAATTTTCGATTAAAAAACTCAGCAATTTCAAAGCGAGCAATGGCAACACTATAGGTAATAAAACATTTTTATCTCCAGTTCGCGAGACTGTCTATCGAAAATTCTTAAAATTATGTTGTTTTAAGCATTTTTAGCTTAATGTGGCATTAGTACAAATGCTCTCGAAATATATATTTGTCTATATATGAAAAGAACGCTCGCCTGAGTGTAATATAAAATCTGAAAGCATTCAGATTTTTTTAATCTTATTTTATTTATTTATTTTTTTAAATCATCGTTCAATCTAAATTTCTGCACACACTCAGAGACACGAAAATTAGAAAAATATCTTTCAATATATCAGTTCATTAGCATGGGCTGCTATATAATAATAGATGTCTTTATGTAACATATGTATTTCCTTGATTTCCGTAAAGGTTAAGAAAAGAATTCTGCTAACTTTTCAACCATATTAATCACTCTGTTCTGAAAAGCAGAAAGTGGAGGTATCTGCATGCTGAATTTTGTTGATGAATTGCAATGGTAATTCTTGCATTTCTGAATACCATTGGGATTATTATCAGCACTGACAAAGATGAATGTGCTTTGAAAGCGAATTTCGTTTTCAAAGAGAAATGCAGAGATATAAATCTGCTGTACCATCACCTCAATGAATTTAGACTCCTCTTTTCACTCAGGCCTTACAATAACATGCCATTCATTCTGTATTATTCAAGTTAGAGAAATAAATCACCTCATTAGCATAAACGAAGCGATTTTCGAAACTTGTTTTGTTTTGCAATGAAACAGGATTTTGTCATTTTCATATTCTCGTACAGACGAGTGTGAAATATTAAATTTTAATGTGTGGAATATTAAAATCATCTTATGATACCTGTTTTGTAATTAAAGAAATTCAGATGCTACTTCAAACTGTCAGTTTAAAAAATTACTACTACTTAAATGTTTGTTATCTGGCTAAATTTTTCTTTTATGGAATTGATAATCTATTAGATGTTAATTGTTATATTTAACTTCCTTAAAGTAGTCTTTTTACATATTTTACCATAAATAATATTTTTTAAAATTTTCAGTATAAAATCTTTTACTTATTTGTTTAGCTTCCGAAATTGAGTAATATCATGTTATACTTGTGTACAGAAGTATTCTTAATCTGTACATGATATATTAGTTGTTTCGTGGAGAATTTTTAGGAACATAAAAGTAATAAAAATTTTCTCATAATGAACTAGAGATATATGAACGCAATTTAAGAAATACATGAAAATTTGATGGAATTGATTAATATCTAATATTCGTTTTTTAAGCTTGTAAATCTTACATTTTAATTTAAATTTCGAATAAGATTTTGAGACAGTTTATGCAAACAGAATATGAAGATTAAAAGGAAATCCGGTATTACGTGAATGGTCCTGCTTCTATGGGTGTATGGCATTTTTTTTCTTGTTTTTTGTCTCATTTATGGTTTGTATTGGTTGCAAGCATCTAATTATCCCAGAGTAAGAATGCTTTTAACATTCGTTGTGTAATTCATACCAATATATTAATTACCAGCAAAATAGCTGACATCTCTGCTAACCTAGTTGCTACATTAGGAAGTTTTTCCACCCTTTTGAGACACTGTCTTTTCTCATTTGTGAGAAAATGTATATGCAGTTGAGTTTAAAATAAATTCCTAATTGTAAACTTCCAAGCATTGAAGAAATTCATATACTACAGCTGTTATATTTGGAAATTTTTCTGTACTTTTAAATCTCTACCTTTCATTTGCAAGAAACTAGTGCATTTGCAATTGAAATTGAATTTAAGATAAATTCTTAATTACTAATCTTCCAAGCTTTCAAGAATCTTGGTTCATGCATCTGTCTATATGAAATCAAATGTACCTCATACCTGTCAATTATTATTAAGTTCTTTTCATTTCATTGATAACTGATAAGTACTCGATATCAATAGTTCATTCACTAGTATTATCGGATTTCTTGGTTCATATGAACGTCAACTAAATTTTATGCTTTGATGCCAATTAAATTTAATGATCTTAATAGTATCAATCCAGATAATAATCTGTTATAAATTATATTAAATTCACCAAAGCTGTCTTGAATTAAGTAACACATCATATCTTTTGCTTATGTCTCAGTCCATTTATCGTATCTCATCACTATGCAAGGTTTGTCTTAATTAGTAAAAATATACCAAAAATTGGGAGGCAAACTTTTTATATTATAATAATCTTTTTTATTAGCTGTATCCTCTGCAAAAAATGTTTATGCTTATAATTATTTTTTAAAAAGTTATAAGCATTTGAATATGTTCGTTTACATTTTTTATGACATTTAAAGAGTCATTTAAATGTTAGAAGGAAGACAAAGAAAAATTTGAGAAACTTTTACGATATTTTAATTTCTGAAATTAACACTTTTCCCATCTGGAAACCTTTGCCTTAGCTGTAACTGTAACTGCTTTCTGCATGCTTGTTTACATTTTTAAGTCTCGATTTTTATTTTATCAATACTTGTAACTTTTTTTCTTTTTATATTTGTTTAAGCTTGACAAAAAGACCTTTCTCAGGGCTAGAAAGTACTGTTGGTAATATTTTTTGCGTATAATTTTGTTTTATTTGAGTGACAGTTTGCTCGAGAATGTGTTTTATTAATATGCTGTCTTAACTCATGTTATTAGTAAACGTTATGGAAAGTCTAAATCCGTGTAAGACCATCCAAAAAACACTTATGCATGTGTGAAAAGCTTTCATAATAGATGGTCTTCTGTGGACGCTGATATGTTAGAAATGTGATGTAGTTTCAAAAATAATTTTCGGTTATTCAACTAAGATTGCTGGTTTTCAAAATGTGTCACCAAGTATTTAGCTCAACATTTTCTAGCCTTCGTGCAAAATAATCTAAATGCATGAAAAAAGAGACTTGAAATGGCTATTATTACAGCAATTAGTGTAATTTTGGGTACTTAAGCACTTTGCGTATGTAGCAGGAAGAAATAAATTCATATTCAGTATCTGTTTCACAGATGTGAGATAAATGTCTCTTAAACCAAACTGAAAGGAATTGTTCAAATGGATATAAGAAAAGAAGAATTACCAAAAAACTGTGGAAAGTAATTAAACATAATCAAAATGTAAATAAGATAAAGGGCATTTATGGTGCTCGAGATTTTTAAGATCTGAAGTTTAAAATTAAGTTGAATTTACTCAAAGTATTCGAAAATAAATTTAAAATAATACTGAAATATTCCTTACCGTTATATTATTTTATTAATAAAAAGTATTCATGACGAATAAATAACATTAAAATATTTTATGTTCAATAAAAACATATATTAAGGATCATTGAGAAGTAAAGATTAAATATAAGTCTAAAATGCATTCTTAAAAAATGTGTTTTTCTAAAAATGAAATTTTATGATTATTACATTTAAAAATGCTGTATGCGAGCTGGTTTCTGTTTAAAATGTATGTAATTTGTAATTTAGATTACTGCTTATATGTATAACAAAACTTAGTATGCATTTTAGAATACGAATTCTTAAAAGAGATAGAGACCACTTAAAGTGTATTAAAACGTATAATTTTGTCCAAAACTTAGATACGTGTAAAAGAAATGATTATTAAAAATTAACATATAGTAAAAAATGCATTAGAAAAACTTTTAAAAATTCAAATTATTGCTAATTGCATGGGAAATGCTGATTTTTCAAAATCACCAATAATTAAAGAAATTTGAGTGTGTTTTGTCTTCCTTGTCTACTTGAGTAATATCAGTTAACAAAAATAATATTTCATCTTAATTAATTCGAACCATTCTATTTTGATTTTATTTTCAAGTAGATGAAAAAAATGTTCAGACACAATCCTATTTCAAGAAAAATTACTGGAATAAGTATTGGATAAAATCCAAATTTTGGAAAAAATACTCGAATGTCATAAGTGGCTGTATACGAAAAAGTATACGAAAATAATCAAATACCAAAAATGATGAATCTTTAAAAAAACTACGTATTTACAGAATGTATTAGAATAAATTTCGTCCTATGAAACGCAAAATTACAAAACTAGGGCAAAAAATTCATATTACTTACTAATATTTAGTTAACTCCTGTAATGTTTTTCATCTCGTTTGGCCATTTTGTTGAAAAGTGATTTTGGAAAAACAGTGTTACATTTAATCAAAAGTTGAAGCTATTCTTAAGGGTTTTAATCTCGAGGAATGAAGCTTTGTAATAGAGGAAAAAATCTCTTGGCATACAAATTCAATGCCCGCTATTTGTGGATGCAAATTTGGCGAGAAAACTACTCTTTAAGGACCATGAGGCACATAATTTGGGATTTAGAATTGGTTAAACAAATATTTTCAAAAATACTTATTTCTGGCTAAATGTCAAGAAAACACAAAATAGTAAAAATACAGTAAAAAAAATTTTCACTCAGTATTGGCTAGCATTGAGATTTTTATAAAGAGAAGATGGCCAAGTTGATAAAGGAGAAGCTGCGAGAAAGTATATACAATAATTAAATGAAATGCCAGTTACAACATGTATAGATCTCAAAACAATAAACACTTTATGCTTTTCCAGCTCGCGGTTTAAGGTAATGCGATCATTACGTTATTAGATTAAAAATTAAATTTGAAAATTAATGGTAGCCTTTCAAAGAAAAAAACTTAATAAATTTAAAGGAAATTTTATCATTCATTAGAATGAGTCAGCAAAATATGTTTATCTTTTAAGTAATTTGCTTCCGTACAACTATTTTTTATCTTGGTTATTTGATTAAAAATTGCGTTACTAATTACTTTTCTAGAATTGTTAGTATGCCAGTTAATCAGTTTTTTAATTGTAAATTTATAGTCCGTTCTTTTACCAAACCGTCAAATTTTTTATTGTAGTCAATTATTTGTAAATCTAGAAAATCTTTCTTTTTTTGATTTGTATTGGTCTTATTTAGAATTAAGTAAGGACAGTAAATTTAGAATTTTTCAGTGGCCTCAGAATTATTAATTGCGATTACATCATCTATGTATCTGAAAGTATTTGCAAGGAGCTTCAAATCTGGCTTGTCCAATGATTTCTGAAACTGAAATTCTTTAGAAAATAAATATAGGATACAGATTTGAATTGAGAAATTGGTTTCTGTAAGAATGCAGTTTATTTGTTGGAAAACAGTACTGTTAAATTAAATATAGTAATGAAAGAGCGCGCAATTAAAGAAACCCTTTCACTCGTCTTCTGCTAAAGCTGTAAAGCATATTAGGAAAAAACTGCGGTGGTTTTAATACACTAAGGAAGATTTCTTTCAAAGAAAGAATAGTTTAAATTTTCAAAATTGTAGCAAAATCGTTCTTTAATATCAAGATTTTTAAGTACAGTAATAACTGGAAGGTTGTTATTAATGATCTAATAATAATTGGGATGTTTTTCAGCTGAATTAAAAATATTTGAACAAATTTTCATAAGTCTGAAAGCAAAAATGTAGTCCATACTTTTTTTATAATTTTTTATGCCATATAAATCCGAATTTCAGTGGTGTTTTGTGAAACTTGGGCAAAGCATAAAGGTTAGAAAATCTGTTGTATTCTGAAAGAATTGAAATCTTGAGCTTACGGTAGAAGGCTTTAAGTCTGTTGACAATAGAGATTTCGTTTTCGTTAGATAGCATTTTTTTATTATAAAGAATATATGTATATAAAATACACACACACACACGCACATAAAATACGTGCGCACTCACACATATATATAAAGCTTCAGCTTGTACAAATGTACAAAAGTATCAAAGGTATATAGAAATGTATCAAGGGACTAAAATTTGTGAATGTCTCATATTTCAAGAAAGCTTCTATTCTGCTAACTTCAATGCTTGTAACTTTTCAACTGCTCATTAATGTTGATTTAAAACAACTCCTCAACCAAACTAGTTTTATTGCTAAAGGGGAGAAAAAGCAGAACTTAGTTACTCAATTGCCATTATTCATTCTAATCGATATTTCATCATCGATATCCTTTTATCGACAGCCAAATTAATCATTCTTCTTATTGGTGAAGACATGAATCATCAGTTACATCTTATCTGTGTGTTTGTTTTTACTCCTCTTCGTACGCGAGCGAAATTAATGAATTTTACGCCAACGTTTTCGATCCCAGACATCGTTTGAATGTCGCCAAAGCGTGTTGTCATGCTTAATCTATGAAGTGATTACACTGACGTTGCGGTGAATTGCCTGAATTGAATATTTATTTTGTGTAAGAGATTATGTTTCAAGTAGGCAGTATTAGGTTTTTGGCATATGCAGAAGTCGTAGTGTTACATTTGCTTATATTAGCAATAGTTTGCAACTTGTTCTGATTATCGCACCTTTATGGTGCAGTACACAGCAGTCCAAAATTCCTTGAGATATTAAGATCCCTTGAGATATCCTTGAGATTGAAAAAGTGCTAAAATAGAAATATAAAGTTTAAGTAATTTTTGCAAAAGAATAGTCATAGTAAGAATAAACTTCAATATGTACTGATCGAAGTACATCGATTTCATAATCAAATTCTGTACGTAATCCAAGGACACTACAAACTGTCTCATTTGTATGAGCCGTTTTGACTTCCATAGTATTTGTAAACTTCGATACCTACACCTTTGAGAACTAGATAAGAAAAAATATCAAGGGATGCAAAATCTGAATAACAAAATGGCCGTGAGTATCGACTATTCCGCCAGTTTAATTATTCAGGCAGTTTCACGTCTAGGTAAAGCCTGTCATAGCTTTATTCTACCGAGTTGTAAAAAATTAAGAAATTCTCTTAGCATGCTGTTATGGTATAACAGCTGAATAAACTGTTCGTATACAATTATTATTTGCAGTTTTTCGTAAAGTTATTAGTTTGCGGAGGGGAGCAATACAAAGCTATCTTCAAATAGCTTGTAACGTATTTGCAATGTTTGGACTTAATTATTCACATTCGATAAGATTTTTCATCATGTATATTTGAGACTTTTGCTTTTTACTTTCTTTTACTTTAATTTTCAGCAATGAAATTTTCATCTTGCACATTTCGGAAATTCATGAAACTTAAATTCCTCGAACATGCACCCTGCTGCTTCTTTAAATCTACTCTCTGTAACACCAGATCATTCTTGTCAAAGCTATCTCTACCATTAATGATCCAGCTTGTTCTTTTCAATCACAGTGAATAAATATAAAATCTGCAGTTGAAAGACAAAGATTACTGACTGTTTACAGAGATATTCAGTGTGCTTCCCCCATGGGCCACCCTGGACGTTATCCCAATGAAGAAGTCTTCGCTGGAGACTTCTGCGCAGTGGAGGTGAAAGGTTGTGAAAACATTTTCAGATCCGGCTAGCATGGCGTGGAAAGAAACTACAAACAGACGAGGTGGAAAACCGAGGCACTCGACAAGATTCAGAATGAAAGTTTAAGCCAGTAGAATATTTTTGTAACTTTTCTATCACTTGAATATTTAGTATTTGGGTTTCTCTTTTACTCGGTTTCAAGCTAATTATGAATAAAATTCCATTCTACATAAAAAAAAATGAAGCATTTTTAAACCCGAGACAGTGCTTTTATTTATGAAAATTTCTCTTAGATTTGTGACTGTATAAAGAAAAATCAAAAATATCTGAAATATGTACAAAGTCTTATTTTTCGGTTAACTTTTAAAGGTATCTAAAATTTTGAAGATGTGCCAGATGCAAGATCGGTCGAAGATGTAAATGCGTCGTGTTTGCGACAGCCGAAGATATAATGTCGAAGTGTCAAAAGTCTACTGTAATGGCTGACAGCAATAAACAGAGTAGCCGTAGAAAATGAGTGATATTTAATCTTTTACTTAAATTCAAGTAACACCTGCACACATCGTAGAAAGTAATATGACTGAGTAATGTAACTAAATGTTATATTTTCGTGCTGTGAATAATTCGACAGATTTAAATTTGATAAATTAGTGCCTTGGGCGGACGCTCGAGTACTTATGTAATCTGGTACAAACCAAACGGGGTTAAAAATTATTTTCGGAAACAATACATTGCATTAATTTTGTACTTGATTATAAATATCATATACAAGAAACAGTAAGAAAGTTTAAGTATTTTCAATAATTACATTTGTGTAATATTTAACTGTTAATTTTACAATAAAATCCAGCTGTGTGTGAAATTCCATCATGTTTGAAGTAAAAAAAACCTTTCAAATTACCAGTCAGAATTTTGTTCCAAGAAAAATAGCTGCACAGCAAACAGTAATACACTGTGATAAACACCTGATAAGAATTTTAGTTATAATTTCCGAGAGATTAACGATCCATAATATCTCTGCGGCAGTCATTTTCAGTAACTAAGCAGAAAAATATCCTTTTTTTTCATAGATTCTAAATGCAAAATTGATGGGCTTAGCGCTTAGTTAAAGTACTGCATATTAATGCTTATCAACTATTGTGCTAAGGATCTTCAGGCATGTATAGAAAATAAAAATAAAATTATTATATAAAGCTTTGTTTCCGCAAATATTATAACTGCCACTGCCTACCACAAAGCACTATATGTAGTATTAACACATTCATTTCCTATGCATTCGAACCAATAATATGATAATAATTTATGATTATGTGTTGCGTACATTAGAAGCTTATTATTGTAAGTTATGATGCCGTTGTTTCTAATACGGCGAACGAATATGGTCCTTGCACGCTGTGTGCCGCAATGCACACTGATATGCTGTTAAACATCCATTTGTACCTACTTTTTATTTCTTTGTACGAAGTAAAAAGGAAGTATTGTAACCGTGAAAAATTTCTGGTATCATATTTCAACGAAAATATCCATTTTGACAGCTATCGAATGCAATTTAATGATGTGTTTGCGTAACATCTGTAGGAAAGGACGGAATAAAAGACTCTTTTTTTCCCCAAAAAATATATAACTGATTTAAAATGGATTCTGAAGAGATTTTTTCGTGGCGTCTGTGCGTACGTACCTATGTATGGGTTTCGTATAACTCAAAAACGGAATTTTGAAATTTTGTATATAAGACTCTATAGCACGTAGATATGCACATCCCTTTTCAGTTGCAACCAGCCGCGCCAAAAGTATATATATACCCACTCTATTACTAGGCTCAATAAGCTCAGTTCTTTTTTATTCTTAAATTGCGCGTGTTTTGCTTTAAAAATGATTGAATTATGTTATTCTTATCTTCCAGTTAAGGTTTTTATGCCTTTAGTAAATATACATGCAATATTTGTAGAATTATCAACAATTTAAAAGTTGTTCAAGTGCGGCTAAGCCTAATTATGGTTAAGAAAGTAGCCATATTTGTTTACATTTGAAACTTAGCAGAACAGTAGATTTGTTGCCAATCTGGAGAAACTAAACTTCGCAGTAGCAGAGATAACGCCTTCTTTTATTATTGCAAATTAAATCATGCTTAACCCATTCTGAAATTTATTCGAGGAAATACAAATAAGTCTTTAAAATTTACTTCGTAATTTTTAATATAGATATTTTGAGTCTTTGTGTTTTTTGCCTTGTCACGAACTGAGTTAATTGAATGAGAAATACTAGATCGTCTGTAAGAAACTGTTTCTTTCTTTCTTTCTTTCTTTTTTTTATTTCTTTTATACATCGTATTAGGTTTATTATAGTACATGTGGCAACGATTAGATAATTCTTCAGATGATATACATAATTTTTGTTCATTCTGAGTTACAAAATGAATGAGATGTAACGCTGTTAAGTGAACGTAACTTCAAAGTGTCGCTGTGGTAAACAAATATGTTTTTAAAGAATGCATTTATTCTGTTGTGGTTTATGCGCTATCTGCGAAGTAAATTTAATTCAATCCAATAAGTTTAAATGAAATGCATGAAAAAATGCGCATAATTTAATATTCCGTACAGGGAAGTCATGTGGTGTACACATCAGATTTTTTAAAATTAGATGATAGCCATACTTTTGCTCAATGGGTCTGAAGTAATGTGTATGTACAATACAATATTAAATCTAGAGGAGAACCATATACGTGTGCTTGGAACATAATTTGAAACAACTGGTAGGACGAAATTTGACTACGTATGAAACTCATTTGTCATACAGTTTGAAGACAATGTCTAAATCGTTCTGCCAGTGCATGAAAAAAATTTGACCTGAAATATATAAGCGCAGAGCCATACAAACTAAGTTCCAAATTAGGATTGGTTGATTAGTTGGTTGATTTGTAAGAATTATTAAGATTTCAACAACAGATACCATAAAAAATCAACTGTACGTTCACCATGGATCCTGCAACTTGCTGACTGGACAAGCTAGTCACGTACAACTCGAGCATGCGTACAGGGAAAACTATAAATTCCTTAGATTCTCTGTATTTAAATAGCGACTGGAGAGAGACACAAGAGCCAGTTTATTAAATCCAGATCATAATGAGCTATTATCTATCAGATTTGAGTTTAAGCGCCACTAATTTTTTCGTAATAAAAACTATGAAGAATCAATTATGCTGTAGACTGAGATTTGAACTAAAAATCTTTTAATTTACTAGCTGGACATACTCATCACTTATCTCGAGAACGCGCATGGAGGGAATACAAAACTGCTTACAATTCTCCGCACTTAAATGGCAAGAGGCACGAGACCCGAGTAAACTAATTCTAGGTATTATCTACTTACCATCTACCACAGTTTACATCAGGCACCACGGTAAAAACTTCAGTTTTTCGGAATAGGAGACATGAAAAATCAATTGTACTTTCGTGAGAATTCGAAACCATAAATCTTCCAATTTGTTGGCTGAACATATTAATGACGTAACACCAAAGGAGTGCATACGTGGGGAAAATCTTCAAAAGCAGCATGCAGTAAGTAGTTATGCCTTTTCATCCACTGTGTTCATGGAGAACTAGTGCTTCCTTTTTGCCGGGAATAATGCAAACGATTATTTTCCATAACTTTCCTAACATAAACACTTCAGATAATATTGTTATGTTATCCGCTAGTGTGAACAAATTCTTATCAATGGCCATAAAATATATCAAAAAATCAATCTTTAAAAATGCATATAAAAAAATGGGAACAAACGCAAGTATTCTAGCGTTGTTTAGCATTTATGTTCAAACAAACATTCGCAAATATCTCATTAAAACTCAATTTTGTGCTAAAAATTTGTATTTAAAAAATACTTGCATATATTATCGTTGTAAGCCTTTTCAGAATAAATAATTTATTTGGCCAAAGTAACTTGTAATTTTAATATAATACGAATTAGCATATTATGTTAAAGAAGGAAATACAATATAACCCCTCAATATATAAAAAATGTGCTGTAAAATCTTATATTCTAAGTGTACAAAGGTAATAAATGATTGCTAAAGACGACAGTAAAAACTTATGCATGGACTGATTAATCAGTTCTTCGCAGTTCGCTTTACTTCGCAGTTCGCTTTATGTTGGTTGTAGTTGATATTGAATATATTGATTCTGGAAATTTAATTGATTCAAACCTTTTTTTTTATTATTATTATTATTTTGGATTATGTGGAAAATACACAGGCCTTTATGTGTAATTGAGTTTAGTATATATTTCACGTAATCATGTAACAGATTAGGAAAATGCTGGCAAAGAATTGGGAAAGCAAAGCTATGATTTGTTTAGCTATGGTCAATAACATTCTGACATACCGAATAAACAGTTTTCATGTTTCACCGTATCGATAAGGATATCGTATCGAATTCGTTTATCGGGAACGCCCCTTTTCGATATCCAAAATGGAATAAGACGCTGAAGTTTCCGAATCGTAATAAATAAAAAGCGCTGTAAAGTATTCACAGCTGTGACTGCATCATGAATGGGGTGTGTAACTGCTGCTGTCAAGAAGGGGAGACATGAGAGAATGGGAAGGGAACATTGTCTGTTTTGTATTTTTCATCTCCGTATGGGGGTCGTAGATTTATTTAACAAAGGATAAACTATGATCTATATTCTGTTAATTTTTGTTGCTTCAACCGGTCGGTGTGTGTGAGTAATTTTATTCATCATTATAAATACATTAGCCAACTACTCTTGCTTCCAAATTTTGGTCTTCTATGGAAATGGTGATCTTAAATAAGTGATATTCAATATCGATGTTTATTTATGATCTTAGAAATAACGGTCACTTTCAGAAGCGGTCTTTCTTTAGATGATGATTGCGGAGATAAGAGGATTTATTGTTCTTTGCTGACTTCCTCTATAAAGTTTCGGAGTACATGACTATTCGAACTAGTGTAAACCTGAAAGAATTAGTGCTAACTTCGACATGTAGGAAGTGGTGTTCAAGAAGAACTCGATTGGCTGTCGAGGAATTAAGAACATTACTCATTGTTGCAAATAACGAAATTTTAAAGTGATTTGTATCCAAGAAACATTTCTCTCTTAGACTAATACCCAAGATTCCAAATGATTTTGGCCTTCTTGAAGAAATGATATTCAACACCTATGTTTCTTTACGTTCACTAAGGTGATGGTCGCCACAAAAAGGATTCATCGTTCTTTGCAAACTACTATTGCAAACTTCTAAAACATGGGACTATTTGAATTAAATTAGTTTGAACTTGAAGGTCTAGTTGGTGGGTTTAAGGGAGGGGAACTTGATTGCTTTCTGGGGAATTAAGATTATTTTTCATTGATATAACTGAAAAGGTTATGTGATGACGAGATAAAAGTGATTTATAAGCAAGAAAAAAACATTTTTGTTGTTTTTGTTATACGTTAGAAGACGCCTATAACAGGAGTAAGCAAGCATTACCAATTATTTTGTTTGAATTTGAAACCGATGGATGGTCATTATCTTTCTCACCAGCGTTTCTATCTAACTGAAAGAAAAGATTATGTTGCCGATTTCGTAAATTAATGAATAAGTTATTTGCTTTCATAAATCTGCCAAATATATTTCAGCCAATGAGCGGTTCCTACGCAACTATTTGATGTGTGGTCCTACTGTGTGTAAGATTTCAAAAAAATACCTATATATGATTAAGTGGTAATTCACTGAACATCCCCTTCGTTTATCGAAGGTTGCTCGAAGTTAGATAAATTAAAATTCCTCATTTGTCTCATTGCGTTGCTGATTATTTATGCGAACATTCTGATTGTAGATCATAAAGTCGGAACGCATACTTTATGTATTTATTAAGTATCAGTTTCATATAGCGAATCTACATTTCCAGCTGACAAAAGGGAGTAGTAATCTGCGTCAAATTGTACTTAACGTAAAAACAGTTTTTTTCTTTTTCCCCCCTCCTTTCCTTATGATCGTCAATCACTTTGCGCTTTTATTTGTTTTCTGAACATTGCTGTAACCTGCGTTGTCAAACACTACAATAAAATTAAAAAGAAGGGAAAAAAAGTAAAATCTTAATTTCTTTTACTTAACGAACATTTTCGGCTTTGTAAATCGAGATTCTAGAATTTTTCAAAATTTTATGCTAACAATGGGCAAAGTAATTTCATTTTCTCTTCCGTAAAGAATTTTGAATTTTCAATGAGAATTGTTAATTTCTTTCCCTCTTTCTTTTGACACCTCTTTGACATAGCAGGATAGTCAATCAAACGTTGATAAAATGCGAAATGTATTGAGAAAATTCCGATGGACGTTTTTCTTATTTGAAAATGCAGTTGATGCTGTCTGCTTTTCACTTATATTATTTATTCATTTATCGGATCTTTCGCTGTACTATATATCAGTTCTATCCCCAGACGCAAGTTTTGCAATCGAAATACTCAGATTAAAATATAACGAAATATTTTTTAAACATATTTATTTAAATGTTTAATGCTTCGATAACTATATAGCTCAATTTTTCCTTGAAATTTAAACCAAGCCCAGTATCATTCTTTAATTAATGCATTCTTTTCAAAATTTCTCTGCTGTCTTATATTGCTGAGAGTATCTTTACCTAAGGATTATCACTTGTGACCATGTAAATAAGATTTCCTAAAAGGAATATGCATAATAATGCTAAAAAAACTTGCACGTGGAGAATATTAATATTTTAAAGATGTCTGGTGGCTCTACGTAAGCAAAATATGTAAAATAATCTACACTGATTTATTTTCACAGCCTAAAAATTTTAAGAAATCTCAGATGCATAGTTTAATGTTAATATACTGAATTTTGCACGTCATAATTAAAAAGAATACCTTGATTATGCTATAGAAGGCTTATATTATCCTTTGCTTATGGGCCGAAATGAATTCTTCGGTAAAAGTATGGGCGTTTCTAAATCAGTTTCTTCAGCAAAAATATGGTCGTTTAAGATCTTTAGCAAATATATGGGTATTTTGTTATGTAAATGTTTTTATTAAATTTTAGATTTCAGTTTTCAAATAGGAGTAGTTAGTTTAATTAATTCATTAACAGCAAAAACTGTTCAGTTAAAAACCAATTTCGTTATAAAATCTTATTTTACGTTCAAGGCATTTAAATGAGCATTCAAGGCGTTTATATATGTAACATTCAGGGCATTTAAATGAGCGTTAAATTGCTGGCTGAACTTTTAGCGAAAATTCTTAACTAAACATAATTTAATTCCTTCCCTTTCCCAGTGCTAAAGGAAATAATAGTGTCATTTCTGACATTTCTGGACCTATAAAGTGTTCGCGGTGTTCAATCAAAAGCATTTTCTTCTTTAATGGGGGAAAAAAAAATGTTTATAGCTTGAACGTATTTTTTCTTTTAGAATTGTAAATAAACTATTGAGAAGGGTCCCCTCTTTAAAATTAGTTCAAGTTTTTCGAACAGAAAGTATAAAAGGCCCATTTTTTAAAACTTAATTTATAGTATAAATTTGAAAGTATTTTCTGTTTTCTATAAACTAGCTGCTAAAAAAAGCTAAAGACTCGGAAATTAAGCGATATTTTGATGTAATTTCAAAGTAATGCAAGATCTAGAAATTTTGTAACGCATTCCAGACTTTCAGTCAACATTTAGGACTTCGTTTCCTACCATAAAATTAAGTTAAGAACTAATTTTGTTAACATTTAGACTTGACTAGGAGTGAGTTAATGAATTCATATTATTTGATAATAATGCCGTTTCTGTACCGATAAATGCATTTGCCAGTTCAGGAAGAGGCTTTTTCTTTGACGTCTCTCAATACCCACTAATGAAGATGTACTGCCAGATATAAAATTCCGTCGGCCGGTATATTTTCTGAAATTATCTGTTGTGATAATTTTTGTACGAATTTTGTTTTTATACACGTTGGTTTGTCTCGAGATTCTATAAGTGTCATTTTACTACCTACTTTTAAATAGCATTCTGAATCTGCAAAAAGAAAACTTATTTTTAACAATTCGTTATTCCATTGAGAATGTAATTTGAATCTCCTTTGCGTTTGTTATGTGTTTAATAAATATTGGCTCTAATTACTGCAGCTTGCAATGCATAATTGGGTTCTAACTTTAAATTTACTTCGACTGTTGTTTAAAATTTTCGTACGAACGTTTTCATGTGTAATGCGAAATTTAAATTCTGTTTCCTTTTAATTCTACGATTTTCCCCCTTGCTGTTGTTCAAGGTATAAAAAATCTGGCAATAGTACATTTTCATGGTTTAAATTTCTACCCACGCGTCATTTTTGATTGAATGTTTCCGTCCATTTTCTTTTATAAAATTTAGTTGTTTGACGTTTGCTGGCGCTTACAGTTATGTAAAAGTAAAAAGCAAAATCCTAGTCAATAACATTTAGATTGAAACTTCTATTAACAACAAAGTATAAAATGATAATACAATAGAATTTCAAATATACTAGCAAAGCGCATTCGAAATTTTCGGATAATTTCGTTGGCCTTCTGTGTACGGCAGATACATATTTATTGTAATACAAATCAAGGCCTTTTTTTTGTTTGTTTGTCGTATTTCGTTTTAATAAAAGTTATATCATAGAAAATATACTTTATCTCCCTAAAACAAACTCTAAAAAACACATATTTTCCGACAAAATTAAAGAATGAAATTAATTTTTATTTGCGTATGCATGTAACGTATTTCTATTTATTTCGATCAAAATGAAGTAGTAAAATAAATATTTTATTAACGTGAGCTGCAGTTCATATTTTTTATAAAATGTGTTTTTTTTTTCACATCTAAGCAATGATTTGTGGAGTACACAAAGAACAGTAAGTTATTATACAGAGCCGTACACCTTTTCCACTAGTAATTTTATGCCAAGTATCTGCCGAAGCATTATAGGCCATCTTGCAAACGTACTTATTAATTTAAATAAAATAGTTTTTCATCTTTTTATATTATCCAGACTAGTGATTTTCCAATTTTTCTGACTCGTAGAACCCCTAAAAATTTAACTAATTAATTTATTTTTGTGAAATCGCTACCTACAATGGTTTATTTTCAAGGCGAGCCCTTCGCCGACTTCGGCTTGGCCACTACTAAGGCCAGAAGTGGGGGTTACTTCATTATGGAGGCACCTGATAGGTGGGCCACCTTCGCCTCCTATGAAAGGATGAACAACCATGCCTTCTCCGGGATTCAAATCCGGGCCCTCTGGTATCGCAATCGACTCCCCCTAATAACTATACCGTCTGAGCAGCAAGCTTACAAAAGTAACTGTTAAAAATAATCATTGAAAATTTATCCTTGTTGTATACAGTTCATAAGGAAAGGGAAAAGAAAGTCCTAATTTCATTCGAATTTTTTTATGAACAATATGGATACAAGTTTCTTAAGTATACTTATCAATCATTTTTTTAAGAAAAATAAAATAATTAATTCTGGCTCTATTGACGTTATCTGTAAGTGCATTTGATTGTGGGTGTACAGTTTCTTCTTCTTCCTTTTTTTTTTTTTTAAACATAGTTTGGAAATGATGTTCTTCCAAATAAATTTTAGCGAATTACATTGTGATCTTCTAGAAATTTCTAGGTATTCTGGGTAAATTTATAAGTAAAAATCAATTTCTTCTTTCTGGTCTTTAAATTTTAATGTCGAAGTTATTGGAATAGATATCAATTAACTGCTCTTACTTTTATTGCAAGTGATCTGATTTATTAGGCCAAAATGAGATGAGAGGTAGAGAGATGGCAGAGGCATTAGAGAGGCTTTGAATCAGTAGTGGCTGCATGGATGCTTACCTGGAAGAATATCAGACTTCATCCATAGAGTCGGTAGTTCGTCTTCGGATGGGCTGCCCATGGATTAATTGCCATGGTTATT
Organism: Stegodyphus mimosarum; assembly: GCA_000611955.2. NCBI lineage: Eukaryota > Metazoa > Arthropoda > Arachnida > Araneae > Eresidae > Stegodyphus > Stegodyphus mimosarum. The sequence continues at coordinate 596,393 of KK121583.1, read as the reverse complement.
AGTCTCGAAAGGGCATTTTGCATTGAATCAGTAAAAGCCGCGTATCATTTTTCAGATTGTTGCCACCAAATATTATTGTTCTGCATTATATTTAGAGAAATTAAATAATAAAAAATCTACATGAATGTATGTATGTTTCTCGCATTGTGGGAAAACAGTGGTACGTAGAGCCATCAAATTTTGAATATATAGTCCTATACCTGACCATAGGGACCTGGAAGCCGGAATTTCGAATTTGTTTTGTTATCTATTTAACATTTTGAAACTTTTTAACGAATTTTTTATTAAACACTCAACGATTTCAAAGCGAGCAGTGGCAACACTATATTGGAGGGAGGGAAACACATTATCTCCAGCGCGCGACACTGTGTATTGGAAATTCTTAAGATATGCTGTTTTTAAATATTTTGTGATTTTGCTGTTGAATCGAATTTTATGTGGCGTAATCGCTAAGAATGTGATATTTAATAAATAAAGTAAATATACAAAATGTTAATAATGAAAACTCTTTTTGAGTTTAATTTTATTCATCAGCAACAACTCAGTTTTATGAGTTGATAACATAGCATGAAAGGAAAAAGAAGAAGGGAAAAAAATACATATATATTTCTAAATTTTTTATATATTTAACATTCTTAATTTTTTAATTTTTCTTTGAGGTAGGAGATTGTAATCTGAAGTATTCAAATAACATGTTAAATTTTTTAATTGTATATATCTCATAATTATCAAACTTTTTTAAATAAAATTTTATTTAAGATGGAATAAAAAGATAAATGAATAGAATAATCTAATCATAATAATTTAATAAATTTATTACTGGAAAGAACAGAGGTATTTTAAACCTTCTGTCTTATGTAGCAAAGGAAACTAATAACAGCGAAACGTGTGCTGGTGAGCATTGAATCCATATAAGACCCGACTTCTGAAATTTATATACGATCCCAGTTTTTATCCTTTTTTTCAACTTAAAACTCTTTTTGTTTTCATATCTACTTGTGATGCTTCAGCTAGTGTAAAGTAGTCTCTAGAAAATAAAATTGTATAAACATGTTAGCATACTGATTAATCCTAATTCTTTAAACGTTTATTTACTGATTTATTTATTAAACTTTAAGCATTTATTGATGGTTTTGATTTCTAATAAAAGCTACGAAGCATCATTGCACCAAATTAAAGAAAAAATATTATTATCCTTAAAACATGTAAAAAAATATAGAAAAATCCTTCGCTGTATTAATCAATAATATCCCTCCACGAGATCAAGCTAGGAACATGTTCGACAATATTTAATCTAATATGTAACGATGCAATGATTAGCAGAGGCTGAACTATGACGAAACCAAGATCCAATATACGATGAAGATTCGAGTTTCGCGTAAGAGTTGCTTGGATATGTATATTTTTTGGCTAAACCTTGTAGGTAATAATATCGGTGGACCCCTTGTGGTGCCCCCTGAAGAACGTATTCGGTTTTGAATCAGCTTTACCTTGTGAAAGAAACGAACTATACTAGAAATTTACGTGGTTTTGCGTTTAATGTTTCCTTTTAACTTATTTTACTATTTCCGTAGTATGCCAATTTCTTCATAAACTGATTTATTATTCATATACCGCATGATTTACTACAATTTTTAACCTGTTGTATTTGTTTCAGGCTATGTCAAGCATTATTTTTACTTTTTCTACCATTAAATAAAGGCAAAGTTCGGATTGCTTGTCCACCCTCCTCACCGTGTGGACACTGGAAACGACCATTGACTTCCCCATATTCCCCCCTCCCGTGCTATCGGCTAAATATCTTGTCGATGGGGCGATTTATAGTTGCCGACTGAGTCCGCTAAGTATCACAAACACGTTGTTCAGCCATTCCCGACTAATACTTCCGGTCCATTAAAAAAAAAGTATATGTATTTGTATCTAGGATTGTGTCCAAGCCATTTAGGCAACATATCACAGCAAAAAGATTAGGTAGCATATCGGATGGAAAAAAGCTCAGGCGCGAAGTTGGAAGAACATGCTGGATTTACTAAATGAAGAAACTATTTCATTCTCATAGGCTTTTTGAAAAGCTTCGAAGGTTGCGAATCAAAGTTTTGGTTACTTGTTAAATCAATCACTTATTGGGATGTGTTGTTAAGAAATTGAATGATATTAAATTTTGTGATGGCCCCCTAAACCGCGCAACTGGTGACTGTTTGCTTCTCGGAGACTGTGAGAAAACACACACGCCTGTTGCGCATCATTAGTTGCCACGGGTCTCGGTTTACTCCAGACACAGGACTCATCCGTTCTTGGCTCATCTTCCTAACTCACTCTTAGCTGGTCTCTATTTCTCTTTTTTTTTTTTCTTTTTTCTTTTCTTGTTATTATTTTAAATCACGCATGTACAAACATGGAGTGTTTAGGGTTAAAAAAAACGCCATTTCTTTTTCAAAATAGAAAAAAGTTATCTGTGAGAGGAAGTCGTAAAAGAAGTGCAAATGCTCATCTAGTTGTCTTCATTAGGAAAAGATTTATTTTCTGTATTATTTTCGATGTAGAGATCAAATTAGAAATATCAGATCAAGTGAGAAATTTAAGGATAACTTTAGCTCTAAAAAACGTAGTTAAAACTAAGTTCCTTGCACTTTGTAAAGAAAGAAAAGCCAAGTTTATTCATTACTATTACTTGAACAAATGGAATTTTTTGGAATGGTTTTATTCATTGCCTTATCTTTACATTAAAAATTTTCGATAGCAACACATTGAGACCAGTTATTTGTTTCGAGCACTCAATGGACAGCATTTTTTTTCTCTATATGAACAGAATTAATTACTTCTTATGTAGACTCAAAAGCAGCATTTTAACTCCATAATGATTTCTATATTGCGTCGAATTGAATATTGCATTATGTTATGGGTTACATCGAGTGGCGTCGAATAAAGGTCTCTCATATGATCTTTAAATAAATGATGTTTATAGCTTGTCCAATAACGTGTTAAAAATGTAAAATTAATATCAGTTTTAAAATATCGTGTGTATTTTACTCATTAATATTGTTTCAATTATTACATATTGTAAATCTTATGATACGAAATGTTAGTAATCTGTTCTGGGTTCTACGCCTGGCGGCCTAAAGTTTCCGTTATTTTTTCGATGTATAACATAAATAAGCGAGTTTCCTCCAGAAAATATTACATCAAGGCTTCTCTTTCCTCAGGCATATAACCTTGGTGTACGTAGATGGATGCAAAATTTTTTACCTTACATACTAACAACTGTTTGGCAATGCATTCCTCTTGTAAAAATATAACAGCAATACTAATTCAACAAAGTTGAAAGCTTCGTTAGAAAAATCATATGTGGGTTCCTCCCCCCCCCCCTAGTGAATGAAATAATGTGTGCTAGTTTGTTCGAAAATGTTTGAAACTGTATATCGTTCCGTGATTCAATTTTGACTAAAGGAACTCTCAGTCCCAAAGAAGTAAAAGCAACTCTTGGATTGTGTGCATCGCAATTCATCTCTTTCCTAATCTATAGTGAAAAAATGGCGAAACATTTTCAAATTAGAGGAGAATCCCTACATGATTCTCGTAACGGTAGACGAAGACTATTGCAGGCACTGACATCAGAAAACATTGCTCATGTGCAGGATAAAATGTTCAGTGATAGGTGATTAAAGTTCAAGGAGACAGGAGGAAGGTTGAATTGATCCAAAACAACTATTTTGCACCACATAAACCAACCACACGCTAAGATTGCACAATGAGTTCATCGACTTTTTTCAACATTTCAAAAACTGCAAAGAGTCGATGCAATTCGAAAACAGCAGCGTGGCTTTAAGGAGCTTGATCGCCACTTATAATCCAGATTTAACACTAAAATATTAATATTTGTTCACCAAACTGAAATCTGACTTTCATGGAAAGAGATTTAATGATGATGATAATGGCGTAAAAAGAGCAGTTATTGAGCATTTTGGAACAAAGCGTCAGACAATTTTTTAGGCGTATAGAAAAGTAAGAGTTGCGTATTAAATGATGTAAAAAGTGTACCGAGATACCAGAAGATCATCTTGAAAAAATGAGCTATTAACATTTTCTCCGTTTCTTTGGAAGTACACTGAAAAGCCAAAATAACATGACCACCTACTCAATAACGAGTTGCGCGACTTTGGGTCTGAAAAACAGCTGCAGCTCGCCTTGGCATAGGTGCCACAAGTTCTTGGTAGATGACTAGTGACAGGTTGTACCAAATGTCTAAGCAGCTATCACGCAAAGTCGAGATATTTCGACATGGTGGTGTTTGATCTCTGAGCTGCCGCTCAATGACATCCTAAGTATGCTCTATTGGGTTAACATCCAGCTAGTTAGGTAACCAAGACAATAACTGGAATTCATTCTTATGCTTCTCGAACCACTCCAGCACAATTCGACCTTGTGACATGGAGCGTTGTCCTGCTGGAAGATTCCATTTCCAGTCGGAAAGACAGGTACCATGTAAGGGTGCAACTGATCCGCAGTTACGTTCAGATATTCCGCAGCTGTCATGGACTTTTCTACCACAACTAAGGGTGCCAGAACCACCCATGAGAGCGTCCTCCAAAGCAAAATGCTGCCACCACCAGCCAGTGTATGATAGTTGGCAATGGTCAACAAAGGCATACGAATAGGACTTCTACTGCCAGTCCCATATCCAATAGTGTCCGCTGAATTCTGGATATAGGACTTGGACAGTTCACGACGTCCTTTTTATTTGATTGTGTGTGGACGTCCAACAGCTTGGCGTCTACTGCTGGTTTCACCGTCATTTATCCACTTTGCATAAATATTAATAAAGGCAGATCGTGAACATTCTACCAGTCATGCAGTTTCGAAGATACTCGTTGCGAGTCTTCGAGCCATTACAATCTGCCTTCTATCAAATTCGCTTAGATCAATAGCCTTTCCCATCACTCACAAAAGTAACTACAAGAATGATTCCTTACCTTCTCGAGCAGAAGTTAAATAACATTCCTACTCAATCACGTGCTCTCCTAGTCATCTTGACGAGTTTATTGACAAATGTGCGGATGGTCATAATGTTTTGGCTCGCCAGTGTATATCAGACCGGAAGCTTTTGAATCTACCCATGAACATTACCATAATTGAAAAATGCCGTCTTATCGGATGTATTGACGACTACTCCTGTGTGAAATGGCGCCAAAATAAAGCTAGTATAAATTTCTAATCTTGTCCAAACAATAGCTCACACACATAAATATACGTTCTACAAAATCTCAGTTTTATTCCGATTTCTTCAAAAATCAAAGGATGGAACTCAGCCAACACCCTGTGGAAAATTGATAACAGCAATTGTTCTCATTTAAGAATAGTTTGTTTCAGATTTAGAAAAAAGTTTGTAAGATTTTTAATTTTGCTAATTTTATTTTAACCAAAAATATTACATTCATTAAAGTCAAATCTAAATAAGAACTGTTACGAATCATGAATCAGAAATTATCACGAGTTTTTAAAAAGTCTTTCGAAGAAACGACAGATCAATAATTTAAATTCTGCTTGGTAAAATTTACATAGAATTTTTAAACTTCACACTATGCACAATTCTGAGTTTATTTCATCGGCTCAGAAATCTTCATAAACTATTCTTCCATTACATCGAAACAATAGAATGTAAATGGACGAAGCTTCTGAAATTTAAGGAAATAGTATATTATTCAACCTCCCCCTTAAAGAATAAAATTAGGGAATAGAAACATTTGTCATTTTTCAAATATATTCTCAACACTGCATGAGAGAAACGGAAATGCTTTGTGAATAATGGTATCCAGCACGTATTGAAAAAAGCAATGAAATATTTCACATTCACATTTCCAAATCCTTAATGCGTATATTTTACTCATAAATCCTGGGGAAGCTATTAATTGAGGTGGACACATACTTCCTGTATTTAGAATTTTTCTCCTCGTTTTGTTTCCTATCCGATTAACTGAATATTCCATTTCATCTGTGGTGACGGAAAACATGAAAAATAACCCTGAAGACAAAAGATTCATAATGATGAAAATCGCTTGAGGCAGAAAAATTCAAAACTCTCTTTCATTTGATCTCGCGTTTAGAATGAATAATAGTTTAAAAGATTTGAATTTAATTCATTTTTAATGATATTCATCCCATTTATAACCCAATATTTAGCATCATATATTCGTTTAATATATTAAAGACAGATTGTATTGTCTTACAGAACCATTCAGTTTAATAGGTAAAAGATGAATATTAAGTAAATTATTTATTTTCCAGTTATACGCTGGTTTTTATTTTGCCACAAAGCAACCTAATTGCTTTTTTAAGCTATTTTGTTATATTTAGTTCCTCTTTTTATTGTCTCGGGAGCAAACGAAACACAGGAAAAAATGAAAGAAGTCTTATAATCTACACTTCATAATTTTAAAAAAATAATAAATATTAATGGAACACAAAAGATCGAAATTTGCATTTCGTATGTAAATCACCTACTTTTTAAGGGAATAACTCTTGTATTACGCCTTTCACATTTATTTATTTTCACCTTCCGCAAATTGAAGTTTTTTTCTAAATAAATAATAATGAATCCTCTCTAAAATGACCTGAAAATTACAGATGATTTGTCATAGAAACATTATGTTCGATACCGATGTTTACCTATGTTCTTAAAAGAAAAAATTATTCTTCTATAGGTGGCCGTCTGAAAGTGGTGGTGACCATGATATGGTTCACTGTGATTAGTTTTTAGTAGCATGTAAACCCCTAGTTCTGGCACTGAGTGAACAAATAGGTACACTGAGTGAACAATAGGAACAAATAGGAGGTGACAGGCGATTTTGTCCTAGTATATCCTAGTGGATGAAGTATGAGAGGGCTTCTTACATCTTCTCCTCTACCACCAGCTTCTCGAACGGACTTTCTTATCGATGGATTTTAAGTGCCTTCTTCACTTTTGCAAATGCATTGTAGTTACAAATATGAAAAAGACTAAAATTGCTTCCATCAGCTTCGGAGCTGCATTCACTAATCACCATATCGAACAAAAGCAGTGAAATAATTTAACTAAGATAAATTGGGGGGGGGGGATACCTAGCTAATGGATAGTCATTCATTAACGTTGTTGGGCGGTAATTTTTAAAACTGAAAGTTAATAAATTGTTGATATTAAGAAGGCGGAATTTTTAATCCTATGGAAAACTGATTAATGAAGTGACTAATGATTCTGCGGCTTATATAATTCATAATTTTTTACATCAACTGAAAAGTTGGAAACATGAACTTTAATTCGTAATTCGCACAATGTTAGCTAATATAATATTTTTTGCCTAAAGGAGCGTTAGCTCCGAAGGGCTATAATTTCGTTTTGGCATTTTGCGTCGATTCACTTTCTGCGTTGATTCACTTTTCAAACTGTTGCCACCAAATATTATTGCTATTAAAGAAATTACATAAGGAAGAACATGCATAAATGTATGTATGTTTCTCGCATTGTGATAAAACAACGGTACCTAGAGCCATCAAATTTTGAATAACGTAATCGTCTTCCGAAAACGGGCATCTGGAAGCCCAAATTTGGAATTTGTTTTATGATCGATTTCATATTTTGTAACACTTTAACGAATTTTTGATTAACAAAGTCAACAATTTCAGAGCGAGCAATGGCAACACTATACGGGAAATAATAATAATAATAATAAAAAAACATTTTTATCTCCAGCGTGCCAGACTGTGTATCGGAAATTCTAAAGACATGCTCATTTTAAAATTATTTTGCGATATTGCTGTTGAATTGAATTTTATGGTTTAAGGAACATAATATTTAATAAATAAAAGTAACACACAAAAAACGCACCTTTGGGCCTAAAAGCTTTCATTTTTTTTATTATTATTTTAATGATTTGTTACCTTGTTAAATTCTGCCAACCATTATCCAGAGGAAACATAATATTTTTCGATATTAAATACGCTCTACGATATTAAATATAATATTAATTCTACGATATTAAATACATACCCTAGATCGTTTAAAAAAGATAGCAATTCCTTTTCTCAAATTTATTATTTTGTATATACTTATCTTAACATTTTCATCATGTTACTATCGCAGATCGTTTTTAAGAACATTGTAAACAGGATAAAATGCAATATGCAGAGAATTTTAATTCACTAAGCATATTAATGTTGAGGTACAATTTAAAAAGTGTTTCGCGGATTATATTAAGTACTACTGAAGAACTTCCCAAACTGCTTAAAATCCATTATTATTGTATTGATAACGTAACCTTATATCGATGTGTTTGCAGTAATTTAGCAGATAAATTTATAGCAAAAACAAACCGAACTCTGAATCTTAGCATATTTCACGCTTATCCAAATGCCAGATATAGTGTCTGGTATTTTATACTGTATTCTTCTGAAGGCACTAGTTTGCTTAATATTCTATGACACTGTTTCTAAAAAAAGTATCGAAGTAGCATCTGTGGTGTCTGGATTCATGAAAGTTTTATTATCAGATTTTTTTCATGTATGTTTTTTCTACCTGACTTTCAACGAAGTCCGACGGCTGCGTGGGTTGAAACAATGCGATTCCTTCAGAAAAAGGAAACCAAACCGGCTAAATTATTGGACAACCCAAGTGCATCAGACAAAATTTATGTGGTAGATGCAGCAGAAGTCAAAGTCCAACTAAGTTGTGTCCGTACGGCCATGTGGAAACTCCACTCAACAAAACCAGTCGTTTACATTACTCCACTGGGTGACGGCTAGTCATTAGAGGGGCGTGACCATCCTCTGAAGCAATGAGGTTCCATTTTATTCTTTTTTTCTATCTCTCTCAGGAACCTTAATCCCTCCTTCTACCCGTCCTGTCGTTTTGCTTTTATATTTATATGTATATTTTTCTTTCCAGAACCATTTTTCATGTCCTGCTTATGTACACAAAAGCAGGGGTTCCGCTGTTGACCCCACCGCAATTTTCTGCTCTGTATTATAGTAATTTGCGAAGAAAGGGGCTGGACATTAGAAGGGGGGTTCATTCTCGTTTGACTGCAAGCTAGTGGGGAAGAGGTGAGGAGTGAAGGATGCTGGGTGGAAATGGATAAATGACGAACTGCTTTGTCGGACGTCCGAAAAACAAACGGGCCCACCTTGGCTGCTTGCTGCTGCTCAAGTTGTTCCATTTTTTTATTCGTTCGCGTTTTTTGTCTTGCAGTTATGTCATCCCCCACCATCATATAGCTGGGGTGGTATGCATTTTCAAAGATTTTGATTTTCCCTGAAACCAAATAGAACTTGAATGACGGATATTTTTAAGCTTTTTTTTCAATCACAATTGTTTTAAATACTAATATTGTAACAAAATATTTTTATGAAGTTTGAGTGGATTCATTAATCTGTTATCACGTCAAAATTGACCGCCTTTGATTTTTTTTCTCCCCCCCCCCAAAGTGGGTTTGAATAAATTTTCGTGCGTACTTTTAACAAAGAAGCAAACCTGTGCACTTTACGGCTGTTGCTGTTTTATTTAGAAATGACAATGTGTATCATTAAATGCGCAAAGATTATTTCTGTATATGCATTACTAAGTCGTAAAGCAGATTGCTAGTTGCACTTCCCCGTAATCTGGGTTGCCTGCCTACTGTGAGATTGAGGAATAACCAAAATAATCGAGACATCAGTTATTACTGTCAATCTGTTTATAAATATAGTAACTTGTTGCTAAGAATGTATCGAAATGCTCCCAATGCATCGATCTTATGCACAAGCGTTTGCGATTTTTACGCATCTAAATAAAATAACTTAAGTTCAAGGCTTTGAAAGCAACAATTATTAGACCAGAAAGGGCGATATATTACCAACGATAGTAGTCTCATGTGTGAACGAATGTCAGGGCTCTAAATGTAAGCGGCTGCGGAAAGATCAGGCTATCAGGTTCTAGTTCCATCACCAATAAGTAATGGTATGGAAATAAAATTGTGAATAAATAAAGATAGAACTGAACGTAGTTTGCATGTGGTCTGAACACTTTATGGTGTGCGAAAATAAATACCTGCATAATTTGATGTTAACTCATTAAAAAGGTTAGTTAAGAACGTCAGCTATATATTAAAATTCATGAAGAAATAACCGCAATATTCCTAGTTACTTGTCATTTACTATAGAAAAAATGCCTCTTTGCCATCGGCATCAGAAATATACATTTTTGGGAAGAAGTGACTATGTGACCAGGTGCCTTTCATATCGTTTATGGATGGGCCGTAGCTTTGTATGTCGTCGCAATGATGGATGGGTCCTAGTAAAGAAGTGATTAATCGGTTACATGTGACTTGTCTCTTGAAAATCATGCGACCCTCACACGCAATTTTATGCTGTGGAATGACGGGATATATGATCAGAAGTACATTTAGCGGAAACTTTCGAACTAAAATGCTGCCTTCCTGTCTTTACCGGTATGCACTAGATTTTTATTCGAATGTGCATAACGAATAAATAACATGCAGAACAGGATAATCCGGCTGATAGGTTAACAAAAATCATATTGCTAACTTCTATCGTTGAAATTTTTACTTTCACTTAGTACAATTATTACCCAAAGCGATGATTATGTTCTAACTAGGAGGATAAGTATGGCTTTTAATCAATATTCTTTTGCATAGTTTTGATTGTTTGTACATTGGATAGTAATTAATTTATCTCATATTTCTGTTTACCAACCAGGCTTTCTCCGAGTCGCAATTTGGGGAAGACAGTATGTCTGAGCATGTGTATAATGGATGGGTTAGCATTTACATTAAGTGTTGACAAATGCCGACCTTCATTGGGAATAGTGCCGAAATTGCACCATCAAACTGAAAGTCATTAAAAAATAAGAATAAATTAGAAATGCATTTGAGCTTCGCAAGATGATATGTATAGTATTACGAATTAAATGCAAGATGTTCCTAGGTTTAAAGAAAAAAAGTAAAAAGTGTATTTATAATTTCATCTGTAATTACACCTTTCTCTATCTTAATCGAGCTTATAATGTCTTGGACTTCCACAGTCACATAATACATTTATAATTGCATGTAATTTGGATTAGTCATTTAATGTTGCGTTCATAATTGTCGATTGTATGCTTATTATTATAATTTCCCCTTCCTGCAATGAACCTGATAATAAACTGATCACTTTTTTAAGTTTCATAATGGCAATGATAACTGGGTAATATCCATCTTTGAACATAATGTTAAGAGAAAAAATTCCGTGGCCAGTATATATACATATCATAGACTGTTATTAACATATAAATATATTTGAGACTGATATTTACAAATGAGAAAATAGCTCTGCACTTATACGGTCCGTGATCGCTTAACTTTATATGTAACATTTCAAACTATGAATTATTTTCGCTTCAGCTTTCTTTTCCTTCAGAAATTTTACCGATGTCGATGAAAACGAAAGATGCATTTAGTAATATTATATTCTAATTGCTTTCTCTTTTAATAATCTTTCATTACATAGAAAACAATGCTATTTTCATAAATTTCAAGTCATAGACTAAGATTAAAAGGACTAAAAAACGTTATATGACAGTCAAGGCCCCTTCTTAGTCCAAAAGTGTTTTCTAAAACGGTTTTTATCATCTTAAATAATTTTTCGAGAACAGGTTTAGCGTTAAATTAGAGACTTTGCATTAATTTGTAGCTTCTTTACCTTTTTAAATAATATAAAAAAATACTACCGTAAACCATCATGAAAAAATTTCTTTTACAGTGGGTTCACGGTAAATTTGAATCCTATGGCGCTAGTTGTATGCTAATGTGTAAAGGAAATAAGATCCACTTTACCTCAGTAATGCGTCCATGAGTGCATTCCTTTCTTTATGCAGATAGCTCTGTTGTACTTTTTCATATTCATTTAAACAAACAACAAACAATATTTACAGTTAGATATCAGCTTAAAGCTTTCAAAATCAGTAATATGTACATTTAATCTAAATTATTAAGTAAAATTCCATTTAGTATCTTTTCAACTTAATTTTGAAATTAATTCATTGAATTTTCTAATATCTGCAGAACAAGTCTGTCCTTTACGCTAACTCATGATGGTTTTTTATAGATGGAAAATAAAACTGTAATTAGTGATAAAATATAGTGATCCATATGCGCACTTCTTCAAAAAATAAAAGCAATTGAATGGGATACCGCATTTTGCGATTGAAATTTCAATCCAGCAATTGATCACGTTTTTTGTATATATAATACTAGTTTAATTTTTACCCACACACCTAATATGAACCAATATGCGGGGGGGGGGATCAAATTAAGCGTTAAACCATTTAATTCATTCAATCAGTACAATCTAGTTCATAAGATTTGTTTTTATTTTCTGCTCAAGTTACTATGGTTTGGTGGTGACAATTCAGTCGTATAAAGTCCATACCTTTAAATGCATACATGACACGTAAATTTTCTTAGAAAATATACAAACTGTACATCAAAATCCGAAACTTTGAATGCAATAAATGAATAAATTGCGATCTGGCATCTGCCTATTTTCAGTTGTTAAACAAACACGTGAATTTTTATTTTGGTCTTCTCATATGGTCCAGCCGTCAGCAGAGTTAAATTTCTGCCTTCGTTTTATTATTACAAATTTTCTTTATTTAAGGTGACAAAAACTGAATAAAACATATTCAAAGGTAATGATGAAGCAATAATAATGGACATTTCTAATAACAAGTGTGTTTTTAATCAAGACTGAATTCTTATTAAAAATTTTATATTAGATTTTACTTTATTTAATTATTTACTGCTAGAATACAAAATAATTCCAAGTAGCCGCACGTTACGTGTGGATAGGCTAATGAAGTCTCTTTGGGGTGGGCAGTCTAAACTTAAAGCAAACTTGAATAGATGCTTCATTAAACGTTAAATTTTGCACATATTTTATTTGAAATTAGCTTTTCTTGTAATTACAGGGAAAAAACAGTTTTGCTCTTTAATTATTGCTATTTTTATTTCTAAGTAGTAAATATGATAAATTTTTAAAACTTGTAAACGTTTTTAACTGACTCTGATTTAAACAGATGCATCATTGAGTGAGGTATTTAAAATTTAAAACCTGAATAAGTACGAGTGTATTGGAAAATTTTCAAGTTCTGATGTGATTATTTCTTACTTTACAATATTTGAATCAATCTTATGATTACACTGAACCTTTTTTTTTTTCCGTTTATTTTCTCCATGGCCAAACTTTGAAAGTCTGCCGTAGGTGTAATTGTCAGTGACTAATGAATAAAACACGAAATTCTTGGCTACAGACTTCTTATCGTCTTTTGAGAGATGATCATCATCCTTTGAATCTCCATTTAGCGTTTGATCTTTGTAAGTCAGGTGCAGAATCGGCGCAACTGTGCGGATATGCGCCGGATAAAATCGGCGGGGATGCGTGACGGTATTATTTGGATTCCCACTGCGCACAGCTGGAATCTGCACCTTGTTAACATACTTTTTTAGAGACCTTGCCGCACGCGCATTCTGCGAGCTTGTTATGGGGCCTCCGGTTCGTTCTTAAGGAAAAACTGCTTGGCCTTTTTATGAAACATACGTTCCTTATTCTAATCTGTCTAAGAAAGTTGCATGATCGAAGCAGATCTGTATAAAACACGTTCAGCTTTTAATGTAATCTCGGAAGAGAATGGGGCGCTTGCTTCATATTGATTGTTGTGTTTAACTTCCAGGGGAGGATTATGCTTTTTTCCCCCGATTTTAAGAGGCTTATGTTTTATAAAATAAGTTCTGAGGCATCTAAACAAAAACACGAGCTTCTGAAATCTGAGTAAAGAAATATCATTTCTCAAGGAAGGAAAATATTTTCTTCTCATCCTCGAGGCTGAAATACTGTAGACTATTTAAACATCTTTCTCAGTTTTCTTAGCTAGGAAATTATTTATTTCTGAAAATTTTCATATTCAGTATTTCGTTTTCACTAAGTATATATACTTTATGTAATGTTGCAAAAATTGTCAAAATGCATATTTTCTGTACATGGAAAATATTTTTATCCCTTTCAGTTCTAAAAAAATTATTCATTTACTGCATTCAAAATTTTGGATTTTGATGTATAGTTTGTACTGTTTTTTAAGAAAATCTGCTTTTCATGTATGCATTTAAAGGTATGGATACATTTCTTTCTGCTACTTTACAAAAATATGTGATGATGTTCTTGAAGTCTCTAAGTTTTCTCTGCCTAGTTCTTACGACTTTGTCTGTAAATCAGTATTTTCATTAAAAGAGAGAGAAAATACATTATGCAAGTTTTTAAATACATTTTACTTTTAAAAACACTGAGAAATTTCCAGACGCATTTCGATAATTCCTTTTCGCTTCTATAGGCATGAAAACTAAAACGTTAAGATAAAAATTATTCGGTATAAAAATAATTTTCTCCCTTTTTTTTGGGGGGGGACAAGATATGTTTAGTATTAGAAGTGCTAAATAAAATTTTCCTTACACTTTTAAATGCTTAAAATTATTTTTAATGTCCTAACATTTATATTATTCTTAAAAATGGAACCGAATCAGTGCTGAAAATCGCTGAATATATTTCAATCCGAGTTCTAGTTTTGGCGAACGGACTGATAGGTGTTTTTTATGGTTTTCTCCATTAAAAACTAGTTTCCTTTAGATATCTATCCATGAGCACATTTATTCCTCCGCTTAGTCTGATAACGCTGGCTTGCTTTGTCATAATCAAATAAAGCTAAATCCATGTAGCATCGATAATTCAGGAATCCGTAACGCATAGTCTGAACCTTTTCTGAGATGCAACCTGGATTAAAATATACATCTCAGCTTTTAACTCAAAATTACATATCCAAACAAAATTAATACGACTTAAAGGAGGTTTACTCAGGCGTGTAATAAGTTATCAGTTAATTAATATTAAATCTTTGAAGCAATATAATTTAAAAGACACTAGAATCTAAGAATATTTTTAAATGGTTTATATTTAAAGGTTTCCTTTTTTAAACTTTCAATGTTAGAACTTTCATTAATAAATGGTTTAAACAAATTTCTCTCTGGAAATTGGGAACAAATAAACTGATTCAATTTTTAATTGAATAACTGATTTACCTAAACATGCTGCACGGAAGAATAAATTAGTCTTGCCCGAAAGAAACACAGGTGTTTTGTGCATTTAATAGTAATCGATTTTTGTTTGCTTCCTAGATTGTTTCCCAAATTTCACCTCAGATAAGTTACCAGTAGCAGAGAAGAAAGAATGTCAAATCATGAAGATGCGTAATTAATTTTTCAAGGATCTTAGTATATTTTATTTTTTTTCTCTCGAGAAGCTCTACAGTGCTACTTGCCGGACGAGTTCCCAGTACCGGATTCAACCTGCCCTTCCCAATCCTATGCATACGAATATCTCCCTTGGACTTCTTTCCTCCCACGGAGCACGTTTCCATTAATCAAACTTTTCCATTTCGTACGCGCCATACTCAAGCTAACGTCAACCGTAACTGGACCTCCCTCGAAGCTGCTTACTTAACCTTTAAATACCTTCATCTTAATGACGAATTAACAAACGAGTCAGACTTAAGCTTGTAAAAATTCTGATATGTATATGCGTATAAAAAAGGACGGGTGGGTTTTTCGTTCTCACGACTTCATCTCGTTCGTTAAGTTAGAAACAAGGACGTTGGAACGATTAAGAAAGAGGAAGAAAAAAAAGAAAAACGGAGAAGGCAAAAGCTAATATTCGTCTTTCACCACCCTGTTATTCATCATCGTGCTCGGTCCGTACGTCATGCCCCCTTATGCAATGCATGCGAGGGGCGGCTTTCCTGCAAATTGCAGGGCAGGTGAGCTATAATCATGCTCATTTCAAAGTACTGATGACCGTGTAATAACTGACTCTGGCTGCAACTCGCTGACATGACCTTAATTGTAGGGGCGTAGAGGTTTCGGATTTTGATTGAGCGAGCAAATTTTTTCTAACTTTACTTTTTTTATACTCCAATATTCGGACTAGGTGCGGGGGCACTGGACTATCTGGCGCCCCTTACCCATCGTTTTGTTATATCTACTTAAAAAAAAGTTTTATTGATATAGGCTCATGTATAATTGTGGGCTACGTAAAGCGTTTGTTTGGGTGACTACTAACTGTATGCATATATGTGCTTACATGATTGGGAGTACGGCCGCGCCGAATTGAGTTAGTGAAATTAATAGGCTGTTGTCAGAAACTAATTCATAGGAGCCAAAAGAGTAAGAGACTGATCCTTTTGAACACGGACAATATTAATGGGATTTTTGATAGTTTGATGAAATATAAATAAAGCATTTGCTGCTCATATAAAATGAATGATGGTTTCTTAAAAGCATTTTAGGAAGAATAAAATTGCTTCTTTTATTTACATTACAAATAGATGCTAGGAACTAGCTACAATGAAAGATGTATCAGAAAGTCAAATGCTTACGAAAAATTGATGTCTAGACGCTAAATTGAAATAGCAATGCTTAGGTGTTTGGAATTCTTGTAGCAAACTTATTTCCTTGAATTACATTAGAGATATATTTGTTATTCAATGAATTCAATTCTCACTTCGCGGCAGGACAAAATTACATAAAACCTCAAAATATCTTAATCAAAAATTGAAAAATATAAAGCACCAAATACAGTTAAAACAATTTTAAAAAATTTACAATTAAAATTAGAGTTCTTACTCAAAAACAAGCAATTCGGCCAGCGGGTAAAATGACACTCAATGTGCAGAATATATATAATTCACTTTTCTGCTAAGTTTCGAATGTAAACATATGGTTGCTATCGTAAAAAAATTAGGCTTAGCAGCACTTGGGCAAGAGCGCTTCTAAGGCAATGACTTCGGTCTTTTTGTTTTTTGTTCTATTGTTTGTAATCCTTTGTTTGTAAGATTTTAGTTCTTTGTAACTTTTTGCCTAGCCATTGGAAATAAAATAAAATAATAATAATAAAAAAAAAAGTACAGATGTCGCGAAAAAATCTCTTCTGAATCTATTTTAAATCTTTTTTGCAACCTGTTTTGGAAAAAAGAGTCCTTTATTCTGTCCTTACGTACAGATGTCACGCAAAAACATCGTTAAATTATATTTGTTTGCTGTCAAAATGGATGTTTTAATGATTACAATACTTCCTTTACTTCGTACAAAGAAGTAATAACAGGATTATTAATTTTTATAATGTTACCACACTGCATTATATTTTTAGGGCATTACATGCATTGCATTATTGCTTTTACAGTATTTTGTGCAATGATTAGATAATTACATATTTTGATATATCAACTGAAAATTGTTGCAGAATATTTCTGGTCTCTAAATAAGAATTTTGTATGCAAATGAATATAATATTTTGTATTTGATTTATGAATGTTTTAGTGATAATAAATTAATTTGTTATTAGCTTTAGAGCTGATTGCATAAAACTATTTCTACAAATATATATTTGCAAATTCTTCACATATCCAAACGGATTTTTACATTAAACTTCTGAAAATTTAATGAACATTTTACCAAATGTACCTACCAAGACAGTATGAAAATAAATCTTATTTCTTTAAAATAGTTCTGTCTCACTGCTGAAAACATTTTCACAAAATTTTCTACCTTTTTTCAAAAATCTTTGCAGCTGGAAATACGCGTTTAAGATCAATCAATATTTTGAACATTTCAAGCTCATTTATGAATGATCATCTTACACGTAAACTTTTTAATTTTCTTACGCACGCTTTCAAAACGGCAATGTGGTTTCATATTTGACGTCATCATATGTTCGGGCGAGGGCAATATAAATATTTGTATTCATTCGAATCTGCGAAATTCGTCATAACAAGACATTTAAACAGTTTAAAACTTAGTTTCTCAAACTTTTTTGTCTCGTCACCTCTTCATCAGACAGCCAAATTTTCCTAATGTGTTTTTATTGCCACCTTTCTTCTTAAGGCGATGTCCAAATAGAATTTCATCTCAAAACTGCCGTGAGGATTTTATTTCCATTTCAGCCTGAAATGGAAATACAAGTTGACCGTTATTCCTATTTAAAGCTTTGTTCCCCTCGTATAAACGTAAACAGTGGTGAGTTTGTTATTCTAAAACAACCACGTGATTCGTCCTTGCCTATTTTCGCATTTCTCTTTCGCCTTTATTCTTTTAGTAGCATGTAGGGCAGTTGTTACGTGAGAAGTATTTTTGAAAAGTATTTTTTTAAAGTTATGCAATATATTGAAACCCAGAAGGATCAAAATGCCCTAATTAATGATGACAGATCTGTTTAGACAGAAATTATAAAAGTGGAAATAAGCAATGGTTTTGCCGATCTGAAATTGCGAAGGAAGTATTCTCATGAGGACAAACAAGAAAGTAAAGGACCAGGAAAGCCGTGCATGTACAAAGTTTGAAGCAAAAAATGAGGTACAAAAGTATATTGACTTAATTTTCTCTAAATTATATAAGGATGTCTAAAGACGCAAGATTGCTTTATAAATCAAATGATGGGATATTTCCCGATTAGGCTGAATTGGGAATTAAATTACTGAATCTTTTCATCTAAAGCTGAAATGAGAACAAAACTGCCAAATTTAAATTGGGGATGAGCTAAATCGGCCCTAATCCGCTTTTTAATACCCATTGCTACCCCTTGGACCAATAAGCCCCCTTAGATCTTACCAGTGACAGCTGATGGGCAATAATGCTCCTGTTAGGAATTTTTGGTTTAGAATAATACTTTTTAAACTAAGCTTAGTTGCATTTAACACGTATATAAAATAAGCACAATGCGTAGAAATATATGGATTTTAAATTAAACAGGCTATTGTGTAGTACAAATGTTAGCTTAATACATTTGCAGATCTAGAAGGAATTATAAAAACGTTATACGCCATCAACCTCCCAAAGTTCTTATCACGCAACGTCTGTAAAATTAGCCGTAAAATCTTTTTCCAGATATCGGTGTCGCAACATGTTCTCCCGAGACTTATTCTTAAATTCCACTTACTACTGCCAGCTCGTTTTCTAGAGAAGACGTCATCATCTGATGTGATGACAACTGCCAATTAGCTTCTCAACAAGTCGAAAGACAAACCATTTCTAATCTCTTCGTGACATGCATTATTCATTGCAAATTCAATCGCCATAATAGATATGGCCATTATCGATATGTTTGTCTAACCTACTGCGGCAACTCCACTTTCTTGGCGCGTTTCATTTCTTCTTACTTGCACACGTCTTAGCTGAAGCAGTTTACACATTTGCCATTCAGAAGACAATAACCCTATAATCGGATTTAACATTATTTTCATCGAGTGATTTTTATATCTATTATTAAAGTGAAGTGTGTTATTAAAGGGGAAGATTAAAAGAAATGTTCTGATGCAATTTACATATCGTTTTTCTTTCTTATTCGTGTATATGTATTATCATAAAATTTGGTTAATCCGCTCAATGGTCATTATTTTGCCTCACTGTCGGAATAAATGTTAAGTAAATATGCTACTTAATTTCATTTATTATTCCTGGCTGCTTAATTAACATTGTGGAATCATAAAAAGATAAAGAAATATGCATTTGCAAAATGTATCTCGCTGTTAAAAGTTCTTTGCCTGGCGTTTTTATGAATATGCTATAAATGTCGTGCTTTTTATGTATGTGTATAAATTATGAATGAAGTTATTAGTTCATTAATGCAATTTAAGGTAACCATATATAAGACTTGATATAGTGATATGAATCTTATCTCGGTGAATTTTATAGAGATGACTGTTGTCGTTATTATCAAAATATAGAATGTAAAATGTGCTTAAATTTATTACGTAATTATATCAATTTTTAGCTTTGCCCAAATAGGTGCTACTTTGCAGAGCTTTTTATATTTAGATCTCTTTAGTCAACGTTACATAAATCTACGCTTTTGGCTCTAATTTGACTGAAGCCAGAAAATTCAGTTGACTTTTTAAATACCTCGAAGGAAACCTAGACTTTAAATAAACGGCCAGAAGGCATATCAACAACTCAGAGTAACAGCAGGAAGGACAAAATAGCAACATGCGCTATTGCTAGCGAGATCATACTCTTGACTAACTTTCTCTTTTCGCCCGTTTAAATATTCTTCTTCACTTTAACTAAATTTGATCCCGGAGGGGAAATTGAGGAGTTCAGAAAAGATAACAAAAATTAGAACAATTATTTATTCAAACTAAGGGAAACCTATAAGTGTGGCTTTGTCATTCTGATACGCTTATTTTAAATATAAGACTTTTATGTAAGACATTTTAAATTTCTGGGAAAATAGTTTTTAAACTAGTAAGCGTATCTTAATTGATGAGTTTAAAACTGTTTCAGGGTGTAAACTTCTCATACCAGAATGAGACTACAGTTCCTTTTTAATTTTACTTTTTGTATTTTTTAATTTTTTACCTGTTTGAATCTTAAACAGTAAACTTCTTATGGTGTTAGATTATAATCTGAAGTTTTCTCATTATAGTTTATTTATTAGTTTGCTTTCTTCATTATTTTTTGCTTTTAAATCGTGATTTTCACAATGAAATTAGTCGTAAACGTATCTGCATAATAGGTCAATAGGTCGTCCTATTGAGTATTCCTCTCGAATATAGAAATGTAGAGAATAAAGTGAAACTATTAATTTTAAGATTGCTGTACAGTAAATGGAATGTGCTGATTTAAATGTAGTCTGAGGAATCCAAATGAGTGTTCAGTGCTAGATTAGTGTAAAGATAGTAAGCCTACCAATCTATATTTTAAAATTATTTGACCAATTAAAATTCCAGAAAACTTTTCACATATTTATTTAGATATTCTAAAATATGCTTAAAATAGGAAAACAAAAAATAAAAAAATAAATTATTAGAAACTTCAAAATATAAAATAAATAAATACATTTAAAATTTGATACTAACATTGTTTCTTGATGTACATATCACCACAGTTCTGTAATGTATTATGCATTATATGTTATACTTGTATGCAAGAAGCGTCTCTGAAATATTGGGAATTCAGGTTTACGTGCTTCGTTAGTATATATATATATGCATATACATATATGCAAATTGCGAAATTATTCTGTAAATAATGTTATATATTGTGTCTATTCTCAAACATTCCTTATTTTCTGATATTTTAGCTTCGTTTCTATTTATAGAAGCGGTAAAATTTCTATCACTTTGCCTAACAAATTACATATTTCTAAACGCGCAATTCAATCGGACTCTTAATTTTATAGCACGATTAACCAACAGTAACGATAATTTTCTTATTTAATTTAGGCTTGTAAGTTTATTTAGGCAGGCTAGCTCACTGCATAAATCTTGACATATTATCGCATATTTGCACAAATGCTCTGTAAATATGACTGATTTGAAAATTACACAGTTTAAAATTATCTCTAGCATGCACACAAGTACTATTTTCTAAAAAATTCATGAATACATCAAACTAAATGTGTTTGTTTGAGGAGATACGTTGCATCATAATACAAAAATACGAAGAGAAATACTGAACAGGAATGCACGTAATACAAATCTAGTATAATATTAGGCAAGAAAAACTAAAGTCATATATGACAATAAAATTTAAAAAAAAATTAACTCAAATAAATACAAACTTTTCACATTAAAGGAGTTAGGATTGCGATCCCTCCTGACTTGTACACAGATAACCTCAACGTGATTTCATGCTGTCAGTAAAGTGGTTAATTAGAGTCGGGAGGAGTAGCTTTCATTGCTACACCAAGCTAGAAGTCAAGCGAAAGCAAACTGCGCTGTGAAACAAACCTCCAAATGTGTTGCAAAAGTTCTTGACGGTATTCAAATTAAATTTAATGATCAGTTTGCAGAGCTATTAGTTTCTTCGGAATAGGAGACTGAAAAATCAGTTATGATCTAGTTCAGATTAAAGCTTCGGATCCGATGTACATGTAACGCTCCAAAATCAAGTAACGGAGAAAACAAAAATTCCTCATATTATACATCACTAAAGTCTAATTGAGAATAGAAGATGATACCAAATAAGCCAAACTGAACTGATAACGAATTATCATTCACCCTATTTTAATTGGGCCCCACCGTAGAGCCATAGCATTTTTTCAAACCGAGAAGCATGATGAATCAACTGTATCCCTTACTCTGGATTCGAACTTCCAATCTCCCGTCTACTATCAGAGCTTGCTACCAGTTATATCACCAGAGTATGCAGTAGGGAAGATGAAATTCCTTATAAGTTAATTTGCTCAATGCTTTTAAGAAATTAAGCAGCATATGGACGCAAGTTATCATTCATTATAAAAGGTCAAATTTACATGCACTTCTAAAAACCTCATAAAGTTTGTATATCGCTGAGCGGACAGGTATCCTATGATCAGTGCATCCGCCCGAAAACGTACATTCGTTTCATTATATCTTTCTATACCATCGCATTTGTACCGCCGTGACAGTCGCAATACCTAATGTATATGGGACCATTTCCTATTCTTGGCTGATTTCAGATTTAAACACCTATGGTATTAGATACTGTATTTATTTATTTATTTGCCATCAGATAAGCAGCTGCACCGCCTTTAAGACATCAGATACTGTATTACACATCAGCCGCCCTGATCGATATAGTGGTTAGTACTGCTGGCTGTCATATCGTTGAATCGGATCTGTCCGCCGCGCTGTTCTTCATTAAAACTAAGACGGAGTTGTATAGTTAGTGCGGTAACACTACGCCTGGCCTGTAAATATGCCGGTTATTGTAGCTAGTCACGTTGACTACCGTACAGATGGGCCCGGCTTCGAATCCGTGAGAAGACATGGATGTTTGTAAATGTGTATCGATACAGCAAGGGCATACTCAAAATGCAAGGCAAGTCGAAAGTCCTTTTGAGAGATTAGTGGTAGGGGTGGGAGACCGTCGAACCTCTTCTGGTGTGTTCTGTCTCAAAATAGGGACGGGACTGCGCAGTTAGTGCGATGGGACTATACCTGTGCGACCCTAGTGTTCCACCCACTCCTACCTGTACCAATATTGAACCTTTATTTGCTTACTGAAAAGACTAGAGGCCTATTATTTTAGACTGCAGCTCTGATGTTCATTGCACCAGTTCAAGTGGGCTTTCTTTTATTAATAAATCAATAAAACACAAACAATTGATTTTAGATCGATGAAACTAATATTAAAATTTTGGGTTCAGAATTACAGAAATTAATTTCAAACCCAGTAAGAAATTTTTTTTTTTTCCTACGTGAATGTAGAACCATGCATGTATGTCTCAAACAAGAATAGGGAATAATATAAGATAAGCAAAGAAAAATATTTAATACTTATGTTGCTTATATTTTTCTCATTTTAGGGGAGAAATAAAAAATTTCATTTTTTATTTAACAAAAAATTAATTTGATTTATTGATAAATTACACAAGATACTTTTCTAAGCAAAACAGCTTTTTATACCTTCCACTATAATAACCATCGCGAAAAGAAAGCTAATTTGCCGATGAAATATATCGGTAGTCATCGATTTTTTGTGGGCTCAGAAAAATTCTAGCTTTCATTTCCTCTCTCCTGAGTATTTATTGAATATATGCTCTTTTTTCCAATTATTGCAAACGCTTTCTTGCTCGCTTATAATTCAATTTTAATTTTCTCGTTTTCTTTTAATTAAGAAAAACCTTATTCATTCTTTTTCCGCAGCAGCAATTACTGGGAGGAATTTCACTCATTCGGAAATGAACATTATTCTTTCTCCCGCTTTTCTGAGTATGAAACGTTTCTGCCGTTTTAAGTAGCAGCGATTAATGAACACTGTTTACAGCGCCACCGGGTGATCGTTTTGTTTAAATTACTATCTCGAAAATGCGCTGCGATAATAATTGTTTGGCAAGATTTTCCAGTATTGGCGAATAAAAGAGATGAAAGCCCATTTGAAGAAATGAACAAAAAGTGAATTCTGTTGGAAAAGCCTTCAAGATAATAGTTTCTTTTTAATTTGCATAACTAGTAAATTTTTTAATATGATTTTATTGCTTTGAATGTGTCCAAAGAGATGGAAACTGTGTGATAGTGAGAAATTTCAATAAATTCTGGCTGTAATAAACCACTTCGCATCTTCCTTTTTTGACTTTTTTATGGAAAGAAGAGGAATGAAACCATCATCCCTTAAAGCGGAAATAAATGTAACCGAATACATAGACGATATTATATTATATTCTTCTATTACTAACAGCCGTTGCTGGCAGATTGATTGAGTGCAGTTTGTATGATAAATAACCTTTTTTTTTTAACCTATTTTGGGGATTTAGTTTCTATTCTGTTCTGAGAACTGTTAAAGGATAAAAGAAAGCTCATATACTGCTTAAAATTAAGGATTCTAAATTGTTTATAACAGCTTCATGAATTTTATATCACTATACGAGATTATTAAATTGCAAGGACGATATTTAAGCTAAAGCCTGCAATATTTCAGAAAATACTTCTAATAATAATAATTAATTGTCATTGGTATATGAAGCAGAATGACTTAATAAGCAAAAGAAAGGGGAATCTAAAGACTCAAGGGAAAAGCTACTTCCCTGACGTCTTGTCCATATTAAAAAAATCTGAGTCCATTGAGTCGATTCTTTAAATTGGAAACAGAATCACTATTATAAGCAAGGTTCATTTAAGAAATATCTGAGATAATAAAATTATTTTTGAAACAACACTAATGCTAGCAAAAATAATGTTATGGTCTTAAATGGAAATATCCTTTGGGGAATTCATTGACAAGGACGAGGGATTTATTACACATCTTGAAAGACAATTATTATTTCATTCTGACATGGAAGGCAGCCAAACACTATCAGTACCTTTAAGTAACATATAGGGATCGTTTAGGAATTTATTCCAGACCTTCCCCGTGGCATCGTTAAAATTCATTTCCTTGATGCTTTTTGATCTCATATTGTGTTCCCACCCTTCTTCTATATAACCATTATCGCATATAGCCGCGTAAAATAAAGCTTTATTAGCTTATTATTCTATTCTTGGCGACTCCATTATTGGTCACCCGAAGATGCCACTAATTTAAAAGCAATTCTTTGAAGGTCAGCATTTGTGAAAGTGAAAAGGACGCAAACGTACATATAGCATACAAACTGATATTGTCTAGTCTTTTGTAAACTAGTGGCGAACTATAATTACACGAGCCAAAAAGCGATAAGCGGCAAACTGCTGTTTAGATACTTTGATGACTGCCTCGTCAGAAAACAAATTCATCTTTTATGAATAATTGAATTTTGTCTGGCGCAGTTTTTATTAATTACATGTTTGAAATCCGTAAATCAATTTTCAATGTGAGTAATAGTTACAGGTTTTTCTTTCAACAATAAAGTGAAACCATGAAAAACTGTTTTGAAACAAAAAGTAGTCTAGACAGTCACATTTACACATGTAAAAAAGAATAAACGCTCTTAAGCTCTTATAATGACCGTTCTTAAGCAAGTGTAATAAAGTGAGTATAAAACGTCTAGACAAATATAATGAACTAAATACAGTAACCACGAATAGCAATAATAAAATTATTTTTACTAAGTCTTGCTTTAAGGACTGGTTAACTGTTAATTTTTCTTCTTTACAATTTCATGAATAATACGAACAATCTCAATTATTGGGCATAAAAAGGAGTGAACTGTGGTCAGACTTAAAAAAAAAATTGGATAATACAGAAATATTGATATCGGTTATTGAAATACATCCATTAAGCAAAAACCATCATTTTATTACAAATTTGGTGCAGCTTATAAGCACTGAACATTGAAATTAGAGAGTAATTTCACCTTTTTATTCCTATAATAGTAAAATTATTTCATAAGAAATACAGATATGTCTACTAGGCTTGTACGATCAACTCGCGAATTGATTCAGAGAACCGATTCCCTTTACTGAATGAGCGGTTATCCCACAAAATGAGCGGTAGCTCCTACGAGAGCTCTTGTTAGAAGGGTGTTAGGAAAGTTCATTTCCCATTTTAGAAAGGAGTGTTTCTTTTTTAAAAATAGGAATGCGTTTAATTTTTATACTTTCTCAACTTTCTGAATGTTTATTATTCGAGAATTTTACTGTAAGTTCTTTGCAGAAAAGAGATTTTATGGAATCTCAGAACTACAGTCAAAACAAATCAAACCAAGAAATTAGTAGTTCCACTGAGTTGATTCTTCTAGTTCCAGGTCTCGTTCGAATTTTTTCGCTTTTTACTCTATCTACGTACACCGCTCTTGATTCACTCCTCGTATTTCATCTTATTCATCAAAGTTACAGTTACTGAGCGGAAGGAAGGTATTCAGATGCATTGAGGAAATGATTTTATGTATTCTTTCAAGTTTG
This sequence comes from Stegodyphus mimosarum, assembly GCA_000611955.2. Taxonomy (NCBI): domain Eukaryota; kingdom Metazoa; phylum Arthropoda; class Arachnida; order Araneae; family Eresidae; genus Stegodyphus; species Stegodyphus mimosarum. Next base: position 569,998 of record KK121583.1, on the reverse strand, counting down.
CAAATTGCTTCGCAAGTCTATTAACACAATATTATTAGTTATTATCACAATTCAGGAGTCAAATAATAAGCTAATAATAATCTCGGTTACTGTTCTCACAATTTTGGCTCATAAGACGAAAACGCGTTAATATGTAAACTAATGATGATAAATAAATAAATAAATATTTTTAATACTAATTAAATTTTCGTGGAATGTAAGATAAAGCAGAAATATCTGGTAGTAGAGCTGTGGCGTAGTTATAATTAAACAAGTAATTTTGAATTTTGTCATTGTAAAGTAAAAGAAATTTCTTTTCTACCTTTGTAGGTCTAAACGCGGAACTTCGGTATGTGAACAATGGAACTGTCAACGATTACGCATTAGGATTCGTCGTCATGGTTCCGGACCACATCTCCGAGCTTCACTTCACATGGCAAAGCTTACGACATTCTCCGGTAAGTTGTATACCTTCTGCTCTCTTCTTACTACAAAGCTATCAAAATATAAACGTTTTAACATAAGCACGAGTAGTGTGCAAGTTGTTTGTGGCCGCAACACATTTTTTTTAAAAGCAGAAATGAATATTTAATCTGCCTTGGGTGCCAAGCGGCTCTTCATTATGGATCAATATTTCTACATCTACGCTATCAATGCTTCTACATTATTACATCAAAGTCTGTTTCATTACATACATGTTTTGAAATAAGGGCTTTCAAAACAAAAATATAGCGCTAAAGCATCTGATATTATGAAAATAATGTAATTTAAGCAAATAAATTACTACTGACTTATAAAAAATTTCTCTATAGGAAAATGTATATAGCATAATGATACTAACCTAATATAATGAGAGCCAAAGAAACCTGAATATCCTTTAAAATTCTTATTAGTAGTAATACTTCTTTTTGCTTGTGTTTTACTTCAGTTCAAATATTTTTAATTCATTTAAATTGATTGTAAGTACTATTAGTGATTACTTTCTTGGATATGTTAGAGAACCATTTAATAATAGTTGCAAAACTTGAGCTGGCTTTCAATTTGACGTTTATTGGGTATTTTGAATAAAATATTAATATACCTCAATTCGACTTTTCAGAACTAATTGTTTGACTGTAATACCAATCTCTAAACTACACGTCATATAGTTTTCAGAAAGATTGTGATTTTTTCATCACAACTTAGAAAATCACACACAGAAATAACGAGATAAAAAAGAAAGAGAAGAGAAAATGTATGTTTTTAACACCGAACTTCGATGGTTCTGATATGAGAATAGGCGAAACCAAGGTAAGCAGACAAGCAAAGTTAACCTCTCCGCAGCGCTGAAGTTGTAGAGATATTAGGTTATTTTAAAGAAGTAGATGAAAAATGAGTAATGCTCTCACCGGGACTCGAACCTCGGATCTCTCAAATTCGCGCCGAGTGTGCTGACCATTACACCATGAAGTCATGCCGAAAGGAGGGAGAAAATACCTCATATACTGCCCCGTTTAAAGGGCGAATGGGGATTAGGGGATCCAATCGCCAAATCATGGTGGTGGAGAATCATCATCATCCACCTTTTTTAGTTCGGGCGCCACTTTAGGGACATTAGGTATTTTTTGGACGCAGGGCACATGGAAAATGCCCTCGCCGGGACTCGAATCTCGAACCTCTCGATACACACCGACTTTGCTGACCATTACACCACGAAGGCATGCTAAGAAGGGGGAGAAATACCTTACATACACCCCCTTTTAAAGGGCGACTGGGGATTAGGGAACCCCCTCGCTGGGACTCGAATCTCGGACCTCTCGATACGCGTCGAGTGTGCTGACCATTACATCACGAAGGCATGCTAAGAAGGCGAGAGAAAGGTCTTATAAAGTTACTCACTTCTACGAGTGGGAGAAATGAAGGTACAGAGGTTTGAGCTCACTAGAAATCAGTGACATCACACAAGAGCACAATTTGTAGCATAGTAACTTTGGGCCAAATCAGCTTAAACGTATCATCGGAATCGAATCCAGAACGAAACTAAATCTGTTCAATGGTTTTAATCTCTTGTCAGCTTCAATGATGAATGTGTTTTGTTGTTGTTTAAGTACGAATAAATCTGAGCTAATATTTACAAACCAAAAAAGTCTGAATGTATAGTTTCACAATATTCAATAATAATAGTCATTTAAAGCAAAAGATTATTAAACTGTTGCACAAAGGATTCACCAGAAGTAGTCTGCGATTTGTTTATTGTTTGTGCCATGTTTAATTATTTGATTCTATATCTATTTTAATTTATGGATAATTTATTTGTACTTACATTTATATTTCCAACGTATACAGCAACTCTTGTGGATTCGATTAATCAGCAACCCTAGCGTACAGTCATCTCGTAACTTAGATTTGGGTCTTGACCCGAGACTGTACGCCTTCATTGTAAATGAGTTTGTTAGAGCGTGGGTTTCTCAGCGGAGATAAAAAGATTTAAGAGCCAAATAGATTTTATTAATCGATTACTTTAAGTAGGAGCTGGCTATTTACGGCGACCATAGAAATTCATTTAGAGCTTAACAAATGGGATTCTTCTGGCGACAAATTTATGTTTCCTATTTAGATGTCACTGTTAATTTTTGGATTTATGCATCTTGCTTGCCTTACTGGTTGCGCAAGAAATAGCTGTTTCTCAGTGTTGTTTTTCCCCTCATAGTGGGTAGTGTGGTATAATTCCGGCGGCATACAATGTATACTTTTTGTGAAAATTATCTTGTGCATTAACTACTTTTATATACTTAATTATTGTAATACTAAATTAAAATTTTTAGTAGCCGTATATAATCCAGAACAACCAGTAGAAGTTCTGTTTGCAAAAACTTTGTTTTGCGCCATGACTGGCCAAGCTTTGTATATAATTCTGCTCACCATCATATTCGGAACAATATTTAGTAATACATTTATAAGTGAGAGGTATATAACCGGAGTCAGACGGTAATATTAAATTAAATTAATAGCTTTAGAATAGGAGTTCATATTTAACTTTAATCGATAAACTATTTTCAATTTAAAGTTTTGTAATTTAATTTTATGACAGGCAAATTTTACATTGATTGTTTCATCTGCATTAACTTTCTGAAAACTCAGGTAATATATGTGCATTAATCAGCCAAAATATTACGACCATCTCCTACACTATGCGTTTGTCGGAATGATGTAGATGGCATTTGAAAATTGCGGGAAAGTTATTTCATGACTGCCGAAAATACTGAAGCATAATTTTGTCGACTAGATGTGCATGCAATGAAAAAAGTTACCAATTTAGCTGACATTGATAGTGTCTATGAAAAGTGGAAGAAGAATCTTGAAATCGGAATTAGTCGCCGAGGCGTTAGATATCAACCTCCAATCAACGAATGCTGATCTACAGATTGTCTTGTTGTAAAGTGATATCCAGTAGTTCAACTGATAGCTAAATACAATACAGGTTCGACGGACAAGTTTATTCGAGCTCACAATTCACCGGACTGTACTGGAAAAAAGCTTCTCTCACATATGCCGTAGCTGACATCCCTCACATGTGCCTTTGTTACTCATCATTTTTTTTAAGACTATGTATTCTAGTGATTAGACTATGTATTCTATCCACATAGTGAATGGACCGTGCGACAGTGGAAAAGCGTTACTTGGTCTGATGAATCATGATTTCTTTCGCACCATGTAAGTGATCGCGTCAGGGTATGCAACTTCCAGATGAAGAGCTTATTGGCAGATGTATTGCAGGATGTATACAGGCCGGAGATGGATGTCGTACGTGGAATATCTAAACATCGTTGTTGACCATTAACGTCCTTTCATTGTTTCTTACTTCCCTGCTACAGTGCTGCTTGACAGTAGGCCGGAATCGTGCTGGAGTGGTTTCAGGAACAAGCTAATGAACTCCATTTGATGTCCTGGCCTATTAACTCGCCTGACTGAGCATGTTTTTTATATTACATAACATTGGCTCTAAGCTCAACAAGGAACTCCTCCTTACCTACAGGAATTGCGTGGCCTACGCTTGCAAATCTGATGCAATCTTCATCCAGAAACATATAAAAAAACTTGTAGAAAACAGGTTACAGTCGTTTAGCGTATCAAAGTTGTGTACACTATATTAAAAGGGTGGCCATAATGTTTTCAGACCAGCACACACACACACGCGCACGCACTCACACTCGCACGCGCACACACACACACACGCACGCACGCACGCACACGCGCGCACACACAGTGTGTCCATAAAGTTTTAGATGATTTCATTAGATTTAATGATTTGACAATTTGATAGATTTAATTTCGTACAAATTTAAAAGTTGAAGAAAACAACATTCTTACTTCTTAGCCTTCAATAAACAATCGTATAAGTCTGTAGAATGCTTGGCACAGTAACTTGATTTCTTTACAGAACTCATTTTTCGGAATAAGTCACTGGTTACGGTTTCCTGAATATTTTCAGTATTATTGAAATAATGAGCTTGCGCGTGGGATTCTACGGCTAATCATTTTTTAATTATGCGAGATTATATACATACTTATATACGTACGTACATACAGATATTACTTAAAAATGCCTTTGAATCCATTTTAAATTAGAATGCTTGGCACAGTAACTTGATTTCTTTACAGAACTCATTTTTCGGAATAAGTCACTGGTTACGGTTTCCTGAATATTTTCAGTATTATTGAAATAATGAGCTTGCGCGTGGGATTCTACGGCTAATCATTTTTTAATTATGCGAGATTATATACATACTTATATACGTACGTACATACAGATATTACTTAAAAATGCCTTTGAATCCATTTTAAATTCACTTTACAATCCGTTTTCTGAATAATTTCGGTCATTTCAAATGACCAAACTCAATGCTATTGAAATGAGATCTCGGTTGTGTTGATTTAGCCGTTTTTATTTCCTTGTACGAAATAAAGGAAGTATTGTAAGCATGAAAAATTCCGGGTACCGTATTTTAACGAAAATATCTTGACCGCTATCGAATGCAATTTAACGATGTTTTTGCGTGACATCGGTACGTAAGGACAGAATAGAGGTCTTTATATATAGGCTACAGAAATTATTTCTCTGAACAAATATGAACTTTGATTACAACACTACAAAGCTCTCTTTAGAACAGAGTTCAGCACAACTGGTTTCATTGCGTTCTTAATACGATCGTATCGTAATATTTTCAGACCTAAATCTGAATCGAATGTTTAGCAATTTCGGATGGTATAGTTGTTAGCAGATTTCGAAAGTCATTTCGAGTTGCGGATAGACTTTTATGACTATACTGTCTTTGCAGTATGAAAGCACTGTCTATCTAGAACTTAACCTAGAGAAATTTATACTGTTGTTAGTGGTAGAGGAAGAGGTGAAAGAGATCTTGAGATTCATTCTTCGATATGCTTTCGTTAAAAAATGCGTTAGGGCTTAAGCATATACCTCTCATGTTCTTTGAATAAATCCAATATATTCCACTCCGATAGGACTTTTAATTAGTTTGTAAAAGTATACTGGCTGAACTGATTGACTAAAAATAGAAGAAATGTTAGCAGTTATGGATCCATTACGTCTTTTGCTTATGGGTCAGATTTTATTCAATGTGAATTCGTAAGAAAAGATATATTCAATATGTGGTGTAATACTTAAAATTTAAAAGAAAGATTTTTCACATCACCTAAAGTTTTAAAAAGTATAAACTGTGTGTATATAATTAATAGATTTCTCTATTGAGCTTTTTTCTGACAGCTTTTCAAGAGTAAACATTTCAAGTAAACTGTGAAGATGTGTTGAAGAAGAAAATTCTTGATCTATAAGAAAATGCGTTGATGTAAAAAAAATTTACAAGTTTAACACCGTCAATAATTTGGATGTGTTGCGATTGAAACATGGGGCAGCGATGCATTTTTGAGTTTGAACATCCATGGTTGTTCAGTTGGCATGAATATTCTTCGAAATGTATGCTAGCAGATATTAAACACATATAACGAAATCTGAAAACTATACCCTACTTTTTTATCACTTTACGTCGACGTTTAAATTACAGTAATTTAATTTTTCACTACATCTTATATGTTACCAATGCAACTGCTCGTTGGTAAGGTTTTATTTAGAGGTACTAAAATTAGTTTTATCATTTGCTGCATGCAATTGTATATACCTGGAAATATACTGTGAAATCTTTTAGTGCTGTTCTACCGCCAGCCGTGAACACCGATATTAATCCTACAAGCATAGATCAGAAATTTCCACAATGTTTTAAACATGTAATGAAGTCCATGTTTCCCTGTCCTCAGTAGTATAGCCCGATTAAAGATGAATGCGGAAGTTGTCATAAAAGCTGCTGCATTAAACAGGAGAGTATCCTGTACCGCAGTCAAGTCTCATTACCAACCATCAAGTCCACATATTTTTAAAGAGAAATAAAATTTAGGAAAACAATGGCGCAAAAAAAAAAAAAAAAAAAAAAAAAAAAAAAAAAATACTGAAAGAAACAGTAGATGAAGCATATACTTTTATAATATAGTGTGCAAGTAGTATTTTAAAAAGATCTATTAAACTTAATTTTTACAGTGCCGAAAAGTGCCCTAAAGGTTTTTTTTATTTCTAAAGATAAGTAGAAAAAAAGAGTAACGGAAATTTCGATCTATATTCCTTGATTGTGATCGGCGCACTTCCAGCGCTTAAGTTGTGGTAGGCACCGAATGTGTGATTCGATATATTTATGAGACCTGAAAATGTTATCTGACTACCAATTAACCAGTCAGCGAACATTACGGTCATTTTGCAGGCAATTCTTTTTTCGGTTTTCTGTTGATTTTTCTGTGTTACTAGGTTACCATCATTAAAATTGTTTAGGTTGCGGGTACCATATCTTTAGCTCTGTATCGAAATTTCTAGTTGCCTGAATATTTTATTTTCAGATGCTAAAGAATGCTACAAATCAATTTCATGACTTTCGTTGTTTGTTTGTTTTAAGTCAGATCAAAAGTTAAAAAAAAAAAAAGAAAAAATGGTCTATTCTGTTGCCGTATATTTCTCCGCACTGTACATTCCAATACTTTTTTCTTTCAATAAAAAACAATAATCCTTCCCATTTTATTTTATTTTTATTTATTGTAATTTTTTTAGCACAGAAAATAAAGTGACTGAAATAAGGACCTCACATGAAATTGTTTTCGTTTACTTACTTAAAGTCAAGTTACGTCCTTTACCTACTTAATCATGAAATAGATTTCTAGCATTCTTCAGCATCTGAAAATAAAATATTCAAGTAACTGGAAATTTCGATACAGAGCTAAAGCTATGGTACCTGCAACCCAAACAATTAACAAAAAATATGCATTTTTTTTTTGAAAGAGTAGGGCGGATATGAACAGTGTTAAATCCTTTTTTTTTAATTAGAATGAAGTTCAGAAGGTAAAACAAATAATTTTTTTGAAACATCATATGGAGCAATCACAGCATGGCTACTAAATTTTATCTGCACTTTGTACATTTATAATTCATCAGTCCACTGATCAGTTCAAAAATTTATATGTGTATGTTATATATAATGTATATTTAGGCAGAAAGAATTTGTGAATTTTTAGATTTTTTTTTATTTTATGAAATCTTTTATTTTTCGATTAGTGATGAAATGCATGATTAAAGGATGTCACCTTTTGAATATAATATCTGATTTGTTAAGAAGGCAAGATGAATGGTTGATTGGGTCGTTTTCCAATAATCAGGCAATTTTTTTTTATCTTCTTAATTCTTTTTGTACCTAACATGTTTTCTGTATTCAATAACATGATTAAAAAATCTTCTTCTCCAATCATTTTCAATATTAAGCAAATTGTTCGTAGCGTTTACCTTTTCGACTTTACAATAAAGCTAACTATCTAGCTATTCAGTCCTTTTCTTTGTAGTACCTCACCAGTGTTGAAAGATTAAAGACTGCTGAATGCTTGTAGTTCGTTCTGGGTTCGAACTCATTCGAACGAGGTAGCCTTATGGTGTGTTTCCGTGGTTTTACCGTGTGTACGAGCTGATATCCTTTAGAAAGTTCTCCACGAATGCATCAAATCTCTTAGACAGATAGCTTTCGCGTGCTTTGCCATACTCAAGCAAACCTTTTTACACACACACACACACACACACACACATATATATATATATATATATATATATAATTATATATATATATGTGTGTGTGTGAATAACTTAGTTGAGAGGAAATTATCATTGTAAATTGATGGCTTTCCGATAGATGAATTTGTTTCTCTGTTTAATCTTGTGGGACCTAAATATGAGATAATCTTGTAGGGTTTCGTTAAACCTTCTCATTAGTGAGAGTAACTGCAAGTTCAGTAGAAGGTTTTAAATAACCTTTTTACTTAGCAATGCACGGCTTGCACTTAAAATTTAACCCTCCCCGGCTTTCGGGATGTCAGACAAAATGGAATATGAATTAAATTCAAAATGGGGTTAATGCTGGAGATTCATTGTGCAAGAGCCTTCCACGCGTTGGCTCAATTCTAACTAAAAGCAAGTGATTCGACTAGCAAAAAAATAATGTAAGTCTCAGAGATGGGCAAGGACACGTGATAAAGGTCAGCGTCAAAGGGAACGTCGTTGCCATTGCCCTCAGTTTAACTTTCAAAACCTCTATTCTTATACATACGTATCTCTTGTACATTCTAATAGGAGTTCAAGTAAAAAAAAAAAATAGTAGTTTAATTAACAAAAATACTTTACAATCCCTTCAAATAGTGTGCACAGAAACATTCTTACTTGTTCTGATTAAATTACAAATTCTAAAATATTTTCGTCTTTTTTAAGGGTGGTCTACTGGAACAGAAATCAGTCTGTCTTCTTTTTGCTAAGAGCGAATAAAGCAGAGCATGGATACTGTATTTGTATCGGTAGTAAAAAAGTGCAATTCAACGTATTTATCATAATGCTAGTTTTAATTGCGGATTTCGATATAGTAACCACTAAGACTACGAATCAGTCTTCCATCCCATTCCACAACACCAACACTTCTACGTAGAAAATTAACATCGCCCCGAACTCCACTCATATTCAGCGATCACCGTAATTTGAATTCTGATCCACTGGAGTATTAATTACCTATGCTAATAACCAAACTTACCGAACAGTTTTGGAGGAAAAAAACAAGTGTAATAAGCCAAGAATAATTAAGTTATTTGAATATGGCAAGTAATTATGAATGGTTATTTGAATATGGCACACGAGGGCTATCTATTTAAGGAAGAGATACCTTCGTAGAGGACTGTCTAAGAGAAATTGGCTCAGATTACACACGAAGAAAAGCATTCAAAACAATTATGCAGCAAACCCGTTCATCTACATTTGAACCCAGGTCAGACTGCCGATATTTACCGTCCGTAAGCACTCGGCCACTAGTTGCTCCCCCAAAGGTAATAAATAAACTGTACCGTTATTTATAAAATATTAAGAATGTTCTTATTCAAAAGCTTCTTTTATGTTCTGACTGTTAACAACCGAAAGTTCGTAATAGAAATATAACTTCATTAACGAGCAGTATATAAGTGGTTCTCCGTTCAAATTATGGATAGTCTAACTACTTCATGATATGGTTGCATGCAATGGTGGAATTATATTGTGGAAAGCTTACACCTCACTTAAGCTTTTGAGATTTCCTCAACTTAATTCGCAGGGTATATTCGCAGTTTTTCAGACTTTGTCAGTTTCCTTTCAATCTGGAAAGTGTCTTCTTAGAATATGTATCCCCTCGAGATTGCGACATACGACCACATAAATTCGCTTTGGTTGAAAGACTATTTAAAACTACGAAGTTTAGATGTTTGCTTGGAAAACAATAACTATATTAATTCCTCTCTTAATAGTGACCATAAGAGAGAACCTGAAAATAGCGCATTCAAAAGTTACTTTCATAGTAATATTTTAAAGAAATATTGCATGCTGTAAAGGAGGATGTTAAGCTAAGAAATATTACAACATAATGAATTACTTTGTCGTTTCACGTTGCCTTATATATCGATGAACTAAGAACTGTATCTTCCAAAAGTTGATACACTGCTCATCAAAAATTGATGTTACATAGTCTCTCGTAAGCATTTCAAACAATATAAAATATAATTTATTCTTTAAACTTAATAAATATGTACATTTGTAAGTATATACATTTTCTAAACAATATTATATATATCCTTCTTTCTGCTTTTAATGCCACAAAGCCTATTATTCGAAATAAACTCATGTTAGATTAGATAAATGGAGTCCTATTGCAGTTTCGTTTAATTAGTGGCTAAAGAAATGGCCCATAAAATTGCAAAATAAATTTCAAGAATTAAATCATAGATTAAAGTTTAGAACTATATATATGTCTGGGAATGGTGGTACTCGGAGATTATTGCATTCTAGATGTAGGTACACACATGCACCTGAAGGATACTAGGCAGGCCAAGAATGATATCTTTTTTCAGCTCCATAAACCCCGTCAAGCCGTTCTTAGAAATGACAAATAGACGGGACTCAACGAAAGCTACCAGAGGCGCATTTTGAAGGCCTAAAGCTTCTTGAAGCCATCCATTCCACCGTAAAAGATGGCGGTGGCATGAGAGGGGGACTATAACCGTGACCAATATAATCGGTCACTAAGCTGAGAACCATTTGTCTAAGGTTTCCGCTTCAGGGTATCAAAGCACATCCCGGTGATTTATTTATTTTGAACCTCATTCTTTTTTCGCACTGAATTTTAAATGGCCACTTTGTCGTTTGTGCCTTTTTATCAGACTTCGTAAAATTTCTGCTTGTAATTGAAAGACATATAATAATAATTCATTCAAAGTCTTGAATTTACATTTATGTAACAAATACAGAATTTTTATTATATCTTTGTCAAATTCAGAAGTGTTTTTTTTTTAAATAGGTATTCTGACATTCAAACTGTGCGTAAATATTTGAATTCTTATTTTTTCCAAATGTATTGTTCTACTACAAGTTTTTAGTTTAATATCCTAATCTGTCTTTCAGATCCCGTATTCAATCACCTTCACAGTCAGTAATCCAGAAGCACTTAGCGTACCACAACTCAACATCTCTAGGACAGGAACCATACCAACAAAAGAAGAAGGTGCGTCTTTTTATTTTCTCCTATCAAAATGGTCTTTATTCGAATTAAGTGTAACATATCAGTGGTTTAAAAGTGTAGTAGGATTTATTATCTTTGTATGCATCACCCACTTAAGTGAATATTGCTGCAATGTGTGTAATCAATAAATTCCTTCGTTTCGTAAAGCGTTACTGTCGTATTACCGCAATCACCATAACGCAGTCTGGCGAATTTTTGCAGAAGCAAAAGAATGAAATCATTTCTTTTTACACTAATACTGTAAGGTTTTAGTTAAACTAACCAAGTTTATTTTAATTTAAATCTTTTCTATCTCCTCTCTGCTTCAACTTCCTGTCAGAAGAAGCGCGCGTTTTTAGCTTATGCTAATTTTTGAAGTTCAGCCAAGCACTATTTAAGACAGAGGTAGAAACCTCTCGGTGTGTGAGAGCTTTGCCTCAGATCACGGTCACGCTGCTCAACGTTCGCCTGACCAGCTAGCAGTTTAAATTTATAAGCCATAGTGCTTACTACGTGATTGCTTTGTAAAATAAATTAAAGTGCGGTAGTATTTAGTATACCTTGCTACGCACCCTTTTCGGTAGAGGCCAATCTCCGCGAATTGCTCTGCGAAGCAAAGTTTAATTTAAGTTATATTTTAATTTATTTAAATTTATTTGATTGTTAAGTTCGACCAAAGTTTGGTCTGTTACGTTCTGTATCTCTCCCGAATTGGGAGGTTTGTATTTAATAGTGAGTGAATAAAAGAGGATTTCAAATCCCTTCACGTGCAGTTATTCTCCAGCCCAGCAGTTACATCAGAACATAGCGTACCTTCCGCTCCCTGTGCCAGTTCAGGACTTAGAACGTAAGGATAAGAACCTTGTAAGTAATTCACCATGTTTGCAAAGAGTATGCACAGAGGACTAAGTCCTGATAATACTTTTAAAGAACTCTACTCATTTTATTTTCTTGTTAGATAATTTAGTAAAGTTGCGTCTACCTTAGCTTGGTCTATCCATTTCAAGTTTTACTGTCACTTACTTAACGTGAATGAACAGAATAAACTTTCATACGCAACTTGAAAACTATATGACGAATAGTATATAAAAATTAAATAATCACACAGTAAAAGTTATTCTACACTTACCAATCTGTCAACATTTAAGGTAATTGCTTCATCATCTTTGTGTGTTTCGGAAACAAATTGCTTTTCGTTCAAGACTTATAAAATTTATTTGTAGAACAAGAAGACTCTATATGCAAAATGTTTAGGAATGTAAATTAAAATCAATGCACCTTCAATTCTTAATTTAAAGAAATGAATACGATTTAATCATTTTATTAATTAAAGTTGAATCGAGCTTAAAGCATAATTAGTTGCAGAGTATTTATATCATAGACTCCCAATTATTTTTGGTTACCTTTTCCTTTTTCTTTTGTTCGTCTTCTCCATTGCGTAGACTATCTCTTTTATCAAACTTTTCTAAGCAAGCATATAAATTTTTACTCCTATAAAATCCACAGAAAATAAGTAAAAATAATAATAAAAAAACACATGAACAAATCTGAAAGGTTTCAGATTTTAAATTACGTCCAAAGGGGCGTTTTTTAACACTTTGTATGGTATCTTTATTTATTAAATATCATATTCTTCCCAATAAACTATAAAATTCATTTCAAGAGCAATATCGCAAAATAATTTTAAATTGAACATACTATCTTTAGAATTACCGGTACACTGTCTCACGCGCTGGAGATAAAAATGTTTTTTCTATACAACGTTGCTATTGCTCGCTTTGAAATCCTTGAGTTTATTAATCAAAAATTCGTTAAAGTTTTACGAAATTGATAATAAACAAATTCCAAATTTCAAATTTGGGCTTCCAGATGCCCATATTCGGAGTAGTATTACGTTATTCAAAATTTGATGGCTCTAGGTACCGTTGTTTTATCACAATGCGAGAAACATACATACATTTATGCAGATTCTTCATTATTTAATTTCTTCAAAATAATACAGGGCGATAATATATGGTGCCAACAATTTGAAAAGTGGAACGGACATTCAGAGTGATTCATCGCAAAACGAAAACAAATAGTCCCTAAAGGACAAAGCTCCTTTGAACTAATAAAATTATTAGAAGCTGAAACTTTCAAGAATATCATTTATTAAAATAAGCTACAAAGATGCAGTTAGGTAGATTCAAATGAAAAACAGCTCAAATTTGCAAGGAGCTCAAGATACGCCTGTCCTTGGAAACAGCCTTGAACACCATACAGGTGATAGTGCAATTTAGCTCAGTTCCGCCCCCCCCCAATTTTGATGGAAAGAACCACGAGGGAACGGATCCGAGGGTCTCCTTCTTCTTCAGCTTGAAGGCAAAGCACTAAAGTACAGCTCCCGACTCGGTTCAGTTGCTCTCGGAACTCAAGACACTCGATACTCTCCGCAATACAACTCTAGATACACTCGACGATACACTGTCGCGATACTCTACTACTCCGCGTACAGGCATTGTATTTATAGTTTTTGGCCTGCCTTCGAGAACATTCTGGGGTAAATCGGTAAGAATTCGTTCTTTGGGCAATTTCGCGCCAAATTTGGCAAGCCTGTCTCTCCTTGCTATATTCTGGCAACCCTAAACCCGATTCGCGGCGAAGCTACCGCAGCTGGACATTTCGTAACAATACTTCTTCCAGGCGCAGCGGACAGCCATAAACGAAGGTGTTGGCTTTCCTATCTTTGCTAACATCTCCAAACTTAATATCCGCTCAGATAGCCTCTCTCCAATCTCATAAGAGGTCCATAATAACCGTCACCAAAGTGCAACAAATGTACAACCTGCTGCAGAATAAACAGGAACCAAAAATATTCCTCAGCAGAATTGAAAGCCATGCTTTACAAGCTAGTAATAAACAGCCGAATTTCCTTGTGAGGAAGGCTACGAAGAATGAAAAAGCCGCTCATATTAACATCAATGACCGAAATCGCTTGTAAAAATTGTAGTTAAGTAAGCATGCTTGGTTAATTACGTATGGCTGGCTGCTTTTTGTGGTTTTCCTTTTGTGTAATGTGAATACGAAACATTTTCCTTTGAAAAGACCACGAAGTCATCCCTAAGGTAAATAGCGTGATTTGCCACAATAAAATAAATGAAACCATGACCAACCAATTCAGCTTACCCCTTAGGATTCATTGTGCATCAAAACATCGTAGCAGAGTATTTAATTCAGTCATATAGTAAGTAGTCTTATACCATACTCACTAATGTACTAGTTCCGTACATGAGTTTCATGAATGTTTTATTGAACAATGAGGTAATGCTGAGAGCACAACAGCTCCAAACAGATAGCACACAAGGACTATGTAGGATGGCCAACAAAATAGTATCCTTCAAGTTAGTACCTGTAGTTAAATTTTATTTAATGACAATAATATTTTTTCAGTTCTAGGATTCAGGTAAATTGATTGATTAAATGGAAAATTAGTACAAAATTAGTTAAACTATCTTTGCAAATGAAACTGAATCGTCTAGTTTTAAGTTTACAGTAATAAGCAAATGTATAAGCGTATAAAAACAGTTATTATTTTTTTAATGGATAGTTTCGTTTTTTTCCTCTACTGCGGATAATATAAATATGAGACATCTTTTATATATGTCTTCCAAAAAGTAACTCATAGCTTTTATCTATACTTTTTACACGCACCTTCCAAAAATAATGCATAGCTTACATATAATTTTTTACAAAGAGAGAATTAAACATGTAATACTAAAGAAGCATAGACAGCTCCTTTTCATCTCGATATTTATCGTATTAGACAGACGGCTTTATTATTTACATGCAATCCATCCCCGAATCGTGAACATACTTTTTTGAGTGAAAAAAAAGTGTGTACATGAAGATGGATTCTTACTATATGAGCTTGATGCATGGGATATGTTTCATAAGAACGCTAAGTATCATAAGTAGTCGAGTGTGACTTGAGATAAACTATATAATCTTTTTAGCATAAAGGTAAAGCTGTATAATTTTTAAATGTTAAACTGCGCATATTAAATATGTAGTTCTTAGAAGGATATCTCAATGAAAAATAATCCTTTTGTAATCAGATCAATATGGCATTAATATAATAAATTTGCAACGGCTAGACTGATTATGAAATTCATGATAAATATGAAAATTAAAAAAAAAATTACATCCTTTTATTTTCATGACCTACAATAAATTCTTTGAAATTCTGTACCGTGTCTTAGCCATGAATCGGCGTGACATAGATGCACGAAAATGTTTCTTGATTTTATCAAAAGTCTAGACTCTGTGTTCGCCAGTACATAAATCTTTAAGATATATAAATATGTAATGATTTTTATTATAAGAGCCTATATATGGAGAATTATATTAATATATATAAATTATATTTATATGGAGAATACTTATATGTATGAATACTTTTACAAAATATCTGAACATGGGGTGTATGCCACTACATACATGCATGTATCCGTTATTTTGCATGCAAAGTTAAGTCAAATCCTTTCCCATGCCTGCTTGCATCGTTTAGCTTTATTAATTATAAAACTTAGTTGAAAAATGCTATTTTATTTTCCAGTAAGTTTTATCTACCTGCACTTCCGTTATAATATACCAATCAGCCATAGCACTAATACCACATGCAATATTATGCAAATAGTTCTTGATCAAAGCATTAATGGAAAAGACCATGTCACGGGCGTGAAATTGACAGTTGAAGAGGATTATATTTAAATTTTGCCGTTAAAGAGTGCGAGCATTCTCTTTTTAGAAACAAGGTAAGAAATGACATATTACCAATAGCGTAAATCTAATTATAGTGCAAGCAGAGTAGAAGCATCTCTCGATCATTCGCCACGAATCTGCATTTCAAGCAAAGATTGTTTGACCAAAGATGCTCGAATTTCTTTAATAAAAAACGGTTCTTTCCATGCCACGACCACCTTATTTGCTAAAATGTTTTATAAGACAAGAGGAAGAAAGAGACAGTTTTAATTGCGTCTCATTCATTTTTTGAGTAATTTCGAGACACTTCGCTATGGAGATGTTTAATATAAATTTACAATTAACGTTTTTCAAACCATGCACTTTTAAGACGCCAGATAAAATAGTTCAAAATTATTTTCATTACTTTTATGTTACTGTCTTTCTCTTAATATGTTATTATCAGTTGTGCAATTTGCTTTCTATTGATACAATTGCTGTTGTCACAGTAAGTTTGTTATACAGGGTGTTTATAAAGTCCCGGACCCATTTTGATGTTTAATAACTCATAAAATAATGAAGATATAAACAAACTTATGGCTTTTATTGATGGAATAACTTATATATTTTCCTTTTCAGGTTTGAATACCTTTACTTTTGTAAATATCGTCTGCGCGTGTGGTTAATTTCAGATAATTTCATTTTCCAGTCTAAATATCTGTACTTTTCTAAATATCGTCTGCTTATTAATTGCATTTTTCTTTCTTTTGTTTTTGGCAACTATTGCACTATTTACTTTTGATGTGTTTGTTCTAGTACTTTTGTATGTGATGTTTTATTCGACCGGATATTAAGGAGAATGCATGCACTACAAGAGAAAGCACAGATTTTATGGCGGTTCATAGAAACGAAATCCATAATGCAAACACAGAGAAATTGCACAACTGAGAAGAGCTTCAGCCACATGTCTTTATGCAACAAGATGGTGCACCACCTCATTGGGGTACCATCGTTCGTAGTTCTTTGAATGACCATTTTACAGGAAGATGGATTGAACGAGGAGGTTCAATTCCTTGACCACCCAGATCACCTGATATAACGCTGCTGGACTTTTTCCTTTGGGGATTTGTAAAGGACAACGTTTACAGGAGGAGAGTCGAACACTGATGACCTAAAAGCCTCTGTGGATGTCGACATGCTTGCCGGTACCTGGCATGAAATTGAGTGTCGACTTGATATTCTCCGTGCGACAAAGGGGGCAGACGTGGATATTCATTGACAAGGGTCATGAAACTTTTTGAGTCTATCTAACCATTTATGTTATTAATTTTAATCTATCTTTATTATTTTATAAGTTCTTAAACATCAAAATGGGTCCGGGACTTTATAAACACCCTGTATAACTCTGGAAGGCAAATTGTTAAATGCCGGAGGCTTTTCAGTATTAATTTTCACCTCTAAATAAATTTTGCCACACACCCAAGGAGAGAAAGAAGCTGTCTTAATATCAAAAAATACAATTTAAAATTAAGTAGATTAGAAGAATTTAGATATTAAAACTACGCTCATATAATATTAGGTGCACATATTGATATTTAAATTTATTAGGTTGCTGTTTGCTTTCCATTATTTTTCTAATATTGCTATGTACTTAGCAATTAAATATTCTGTACAGTTGCTCCAAATACTCAGAAATAGTTAACTTTCAGAAAAGAAATAGAACTATTTCCTAGTAAAATTATTTCTCGCTCAAAAGCAACTTTCTAAGCAATTTCTTAAGAATTTCTGGTTAGATTCATTACATTTTCTTTTCTAAATTAAAAAAAAAAATTCACAACAATTATCAATTATTAGTGTCTTTCAGTATTGTTCTATGCTATCACTAGTTGTCAAAAATTACAAATGAAATAGCAGCTAACCCTAATTGACTTGCAGCTTTCAGAAAAGAGGGAAATTCTCAGTCGCTCTTCGCAAAGCGAGAATCTCTTTTGGTTCTCGGAGCAGACATAATGTTCCTAGGCATAACGGCCTCTCTCGATCCTTTTGTCTTCCACTTACTCATTTAATAATCTTATTGCAGAACATTCGCGCACTGCGCAAAACTGGAGCAGGATTTATACCCCATTATGTCCCTTCCCTCATAAACATGACATACGCAAACGACCATTTGAGTTTTGTCATACGTGCCGGGGCATGCCTTCGCCAATAAATCCGTTCTCTTCGAATACAAGAGGGAGATTTTCGAGATTAGCATAAAAGTGCATTTCGCCTGACAGCGCTTTTACTGAAGGTTCTGAACGGCTTTTGTTTCCATTTCTGCCGAATTTTGTGTCGTAAAAGATGGAAATTGGGCGATCGCTATGCTAATGTGTTCGCATTCTGTTTGGTTTCTCCATCTTTTGAAAGTTTCATAAATGTAAGCAGTGCCATAAACATGTACAGGCTTGAGAGATGTGTTTCTTCCTTTTAACTAAACATCAGCGTACTGTTACTCACACAGCTTGTGTTTAATGCTTACGATGTAGCTTTTGGTTTGCTAAACTTTGCTCAGTTCGATTGGATGCAAATTGTTAGGAAAATTATTAATTATTACATGTGCTTACTATACGAAATCTTTCATCTAAACTTCCTCAGAATTTTACTTGTAGCAGGAATATAATATAACTTTAATGAAAGACAAATATTTAATTCTTTGTCTTTATTCTGTACACTCATTAGTCTAAATCTGTTCAAATAAATGTAGCCTGTACTTAATTATTTTTCTTATTCTTATATTAGATTTTTTAATAGGACAATAATCGCACTTACGAATAGTATTCATTTCTGTTTTTAAATATATTTTTTGTTGTACAATAATTATAATTATTGTTGTATAACTTTCTCTATTAATCAGCTTTAGAACCGTATCAGTGTCAAAAATTAAATTGATGAATTGGGAAATTATTGGCTGCTTTGTTGATTGTAGCAAAGCATGTTAAGACTATCTGCTTAAGAAAATGTGTCTTCATGTAGGACTTTCTAGAGAACGTGTCTTGTATTCACGCTGGAAATGAGCTTGCACAAAGAACACTGGAGCTATAGTTTGTAACAATGGGCAAGTGATAATGAGCCTAGGCTCTTCAACATCCGCATCTTCAATAATGAATCGAAGCTCCGTTTAATACCTGGCGGGACTAAGGAATACGAAATATTCCTACCACCGTTAAAGAATATCACCTTTAGAATATTGCGAATGTTATGATATAAGTGTACGCTTTTGCCTGTATTCGAAAAAAGATATATGTCAGCCCAAAGAGATCGAAATCTTACAGGTCTACGTAAAAGTTTTTAATGTTGCATGTGGAATCAGACTTTCCTCTTATGAATAATAACGTGCAACTACAACCAGAAAACCTGGTTGATGAATTTCTGGAAAACGAAGATACTGAGCGAATAAACTGGCCAGCTAAATAAATTTTGGTTGTTGCAATTGTTGATTCGAATCCAATACAAATTTATGGGGTCACACTTGAAAAGTGATTTGTGCATCAAAATTCTTCTTTCAGAAATATCACTGCTTTAAAGATCTCAAGCCCTAGTTAACCATACGGCTGATAACAGAAAATCTCCTTTGGTACGTGTGTGCGAATTAGAAGAAATCTCATAAATTTAAAAAGTCTATATTTGCTTATGAGTTTTACACTCTCTTTTAAATTTATTATCGCGTGTTATTTTAATTTTATTAATGTTATTTCTTATGCATCCATATTCCATTTTTCGGTTTCTAGTAATGTCTCATGTTGTTTTTTATCTCCCCAAAATTAATTCATTCAGTTTTTTCTGAAGAATTTTTAAGAAATTTGTGTTTCTATACCTGTAAAAATAATTCTGAATACCGCGTGTATTTCTTCCCCTTAAAAAAAAAGATATGCGATTGCCATAATACATAATTGGCCAATCTTCTAAATCTAACATACACTTTCGTAACTCAAGAAAAAATGCAAATTAAATTGAGAAAATGAATCGTGAATACAGATTAAACTGAAATACATATGTTAAATTAAATACAATTAGTTGTGATAAACCTATCAGAAGATGCAAGAAGGATGCAGCATTCATGATAGTAAAGATAATTATAACTTCTGTTTGATAGAGCGAAGCAGATGGCGGGGTTAACGATAAGATCTAGGCCACTAACAATCGCAAGATAGCAGTTATTAAGTAGAGAAAAGCCTTTAAGTATGATTTTATTTTTTTTCTTCCTATGATTCACGCACATCTTTAACTACTTATTTAATGACGTATAGGCAATAAAAGTAGCCGTTAATATATATGGCAACTAATTTGTCTTCTTAAACAATATACTGATTATTATAGTATCTTATGGATTGAATCATTTAAAGAAATATAGTCTTGAATAATATGCAGTGCTCTTGGTTGACAGATATTATGGTTTCATTGTGGTTGTACATCACCTTCAAAACCCTTTTTCGTAACGGGTGAACGAACTAATAGTCTATGGGCAGAAAAACTTATCGAAGTCTGGAAAGTCATAGAAATATTAGAAACAAAATCTGGATGAATAATAAGGCCAAAAAATAGCTTTGAATATATCATTGCGCATATCTTATGTTACTTGTGCACGATAAAATGGGGACAATGCCCCCTTCTCGAATGAACTTAGTTTTCATTTTGTGTTTTCTGAAAATATTTCCCCGTTTTTTAATTAACTTTATAATACGTATTATAAAAGCATTGACATTTCTGATATATTATTACTACACTCACTTTCAAAAGTTAAGCACGAAGATGTAAAATGCAAAAAAAATCAACAAATACTGCTTTGATTGACACAAAATTCGACAGGAAAGTAGCATATATATTTATGCATAAAACAAAATCAATAATTATATACAGAAATGAAAACAATGTTAAATTTTTGTAAGTTATCACATAATGACATACTGGAGACTTAAACAGAATTATGTTTAAAGTGAAAATAAACAGCATAAAATGAAAAAAAAGGACATTAATAGGCTATGTGATCCTCCCTCATCTGTATACAAACTTTACACCTTGTGACCATGCTTTCAATTAGGAGGTCAACCACCGCAGAATTAAGCAGTCGCCATTCTTCTTGTAGAGCAGTTTCCAGCTCAATAAGAGTGGCTGGAGGTGGGAAACGTGAAGATACAGCACGGCCGAGAGCATCGCAAAGATTTTCAATGGGATTAAGGTCGGGCGAATATGCTGGCCACGTCATACGTGCAATCCCTTCACTCTCCAGATAGTCATCGACGATGTCAGCTCTATGGGGACGTGCGTTATCGTCCATTAAAACAAAAGTAGGGCCAACTGCTGCAGCGTACAATCTCACAATGTGTTCTAAGACTTCATCTCGATACCGGACAGCCGTCAAAGAACCCCGTTTAAAGATGTGCAGGTCGGTGCGATATTCTAATGAAATCCCTGCCGACACAGTGCTTCCGCCTCGGACTGCGTGATGTTCGGTGATGTTTTGGGACTGACTGCGTGTTCGTTGTTAACGCCATATCCTTATAGGCTTGTCATCTGGTTCCAGAGCAAATCTTGACTCATCAGTAAACATGACATTGCCCCAGTCAGAGACATTCCAATTGACATGTCCCCGGCACCACTGTAATCGTGCCCCTCTTGATTGGACAAATAGAGGAACGCAAACTTGAGGTACCCGGGCGTACAGTCCACTCATATGTAATCTTCGACGTACAGTAGCCGCAGATATCGCCTTACCAATGGATGCTGTAAACATAGATGTCACATATGTGGAGGTCGCTCTGCGTTTCCACTTGGCTACAATAGCAATATATCGATCTTCCGCGGAGGTTGTAACCCTTGGGCGACTGACTACGGGCCTTCGGACAACTGTCTGTGTGGTTTGGAATTGTTTCCATAAATATGAAATTACAGAATGATGAACGCCGAAGAAAAGAGCAACATCTGTGATCGACTGTCCTACTTCAATGCGCCCCACAGCACGCCAGCGCTCAGAATCTTCCATTCGTCTTCTGAAAGTCATACATTCTCGACTTGAAAGCGCGATTGGCTGTTACCTAACATATTTGGATACTTCTATCTACCTCTGCAACGAATTGCATCCTCTACAATTCTGATTGGCTTCTGGAAATTAGCATTTTCCTCTCTGTGCTTATCTTTTGGAAGCGAGTGCATTAATATTATTAATTGAAGCTATGAGATTGACAAAAATTTCACCTAACCAAAAGTTATCGTGCGAAAAATTTTGGCTTGTTTTAAAAAGACCATTGCCTAAGTGTATCCTTATGCAAATCAGCAAGTTTTCGCCAAAACAGAAACTTTTACTTGTCTTCGCCTAAAGCTGCTGAGATAGAAGCCGGATCACACTTTTTTGTCCTCATAAAGATGATGACACATCTAGCCGGAGTAGAGTTGTAAAGTAATTTTCGTTTTCCTTTTTAACCAGTTTCAGTATCTTGAATAATGGAAAAAATTAACAAACATAATTAATTTGTAGTCTGGTTCATCCTCCATGATGTTGCACTTCTTCCAGAACTGTCTGAGATTGTTCGTTTTATCAATAAATTTGTGTAATATGTGAAGAAGATAATATGCTTTGTAATTTGAAGTATCTAATATACTATTGCATTAAAGAATTAATATTTTCTAGTGTGATTATATTGCTTCAATGGAAATGCCAGGTCGAGTATAAAGGAAGGATAGCTTGAAATACTATCAGCCTGTAATAGAGCTCTCTGGTCTGTATTTTTAAACTCACGAAAGCGTTTTATCAATGGACAAAAGTATAGTAAACCAGCTTTGAATAATATCCGCAGGGATTCAGAATTTCCCATTACCACTGCACAAGAAAACTAAGTTTTAATATTGCTTTCATGGCTGTTTGGGTTTGGGAGTTCTACAAAAGCAGTAGTTTAAATTTATAATCTCCATTAGCGTTAAAAAAATGATTAAACGGGTTTTTAACGGCTTTGAATCTTAATGGTCGTTTTTCTTTGTTTATAATATAAATGTTTCTTTCTGGTATTCTGGCTCCCACCCCCTAAATAAACCTTCCCAGTGTCATCAACATTATGCTTGATGAAATAACTGGAAATGGTAAAAGAGTTTCCATGTCTTCTTTCACTCCTAATTCGTATGTTGTTTTAAATCTTTCAAATCAACCTCTGTATGATTTTTTTTTTTTTGAATATGATGAAATGTGCTTCTGATATTTTCTGATTATTGTTTGATTTAATAGCATGTTGAAAAATAGATTTATTTCGTATTTCATTCAAAACTTTGCTTCTGGAGAGCGTTATCTTTGTTAAAGAAAACTTTTTTATTGCTGACAGAACATTTTTAAACACTTAGTTGAATTTGCGCTTGCATTTTAATGTGTAACAAAATGTGTTTTCATACATGCTTCTCATTTTATTTTGTCCACAATTTATTTTAAATTTCCTTAAAGCTATTAACGGCTAACTTTTAGAGTTTTTAATTGATACCTCTGCGTTATGTATTTAATTGATTTCTCTGCATTTAACTGATATCTCTGCATTATGTTTTATTTGATGAATGTGTAGTTTAAAAAGAAATTTTTTACACTACTCTTCGTTTCGATTTACATTCTAATAATGCAAATTGAAGCTTCGCTACTGTTTATAAACCATATGAACTCATTTGAACATTTGTAAATCAATTGGTAATATTAAAATCTTGCTGTAGTCAGCCCTATAATCAGTGCTTTCAACAGACAATGCAACAATGGTTTAGATGTGAGAATTATCTTTTTGTTAGTACTTTAATTCCGCCAAGCGCTGATCTTTGACACTGTGATGAAGTTTGTTCAGAAATGTCTTTATGAGAATTTGCTGGGAAGGCATTTGCAATATCTACTGGAAGAAAAAATCGCAGAATAAGGAATATCTGTTTTACTGTAGAGAAACTTCTGTACCACCCAATATTTCTAAAATAGTTGCTTAGTGTGATTAGAATTGGTACAAATATCGTATTTTCCTTCATTTAAATCGTCATATATCGTCTTAGCTTACCTGATACCTTACATTTCAAAAGCTAGCTTCTTTATTTCCACGCTGTATTTTTTTCTTTTCCCATTGTTAATTTTCTTACTTCATCAATACAAATCGTAATTTTTAGATGAAACAGAAATATCCTTGAGAAGGTAAATTACAGTTGTTGTGTACGCTTCATTAATTGCGGTAATTAATTAATTGAGGAGTTTTAAGTTGAGATAAAGATAAATTTATTTCATTTCGTTTGCTTTATCAGTCCTTTGTTTTTATAGTACAAATCTTTCGGTTTAAATTTTGATGTAATTTTTACCAATAAAGGTTCGAGGTATATAATTACAGGATGCCTAAAAATACACATAATATAATTTTTAATATTATGTCATTGGTTAAAAATTTTATGTTATAAAAAACGTTACTTTGATAAATGCAGATAAATATCAATTTGCAATAGATTCTGGCGAAGGTAGAGTATTGAATAAAGTTAAACCTAGCTGAATAGATTGCTTTTTCCTCTGTAGTTTTCCGGCTGGTGCTGCAATGCACGGGTAAAGTGAATGCCGAAGTGGAAGTTTTCATGAATTTCAACATCACGATGGTGCCCCCTTCCTCTAACATCACTCACTTGGTGCTCAAAAGGAAAAAAATATGCCTTAAAGGTAAGCCTGTCATATCTTGAATATTTTGTAAAATGCAGTATATTTTAGAGTAAAAGACTAATTATTGTCATATCAGTATGCATATTTTATTCCAGTTCTGGGATGCATATCTTTTCATCCTTTTAAATAAAAAACATATTACCTTGCTCTCTCTCTTGTGTTAAATTGAAATTGCCAGCACTTTTTTTCCTTTGTTATCCCTTATGTCAAAGTTGCTGTTTATAATTTCATAAAAGATTATATAGTTTATTTCTTTTTTTCTCTTGGTTGATGAAGAGTTAATGCGTTTCCAATGTTTTTTAAAGCTTTAAATGGTAGTTTTTAGTCAGTTGTAAGTCTAAGGCTTGGAAATTTACCTTCAAATGGCTTAACATGTTTGTTCTTTTTATACATAAAATATGTTCCATTTTTCATAAATTAGTATGAAGAGATAATGGGTTTGCCTCCTTCAACATAATCATTTTATTTAACAATATTGAATATTTATAAAATGAAAACTCATAGAATTTTTATAAAAGCTTTCTACGCACTAAATTTTTAATGCTGAAAAACTAATCTCACATGGTCTTAAATATAATATTGGATTTGAATTATAAACAGATTACCGTATTAAATTATAAATAGATTAGTGTATTGTAATCCGCTGCCAGGTAGTACAGCGATTGCGGATGTAAATCGCTGAATTGGCTCCCGACACAGGTTCATTTCCTATATCCATGCGGAATTGGTTACCAACCTATCAGATGCTAAACACTATCTGCCAGACCACAGCCCTCGACAAATCAGGCGACATTTATTAAATGAAGTAAACACAGATTAAACCGCAGAAACAGATTGCATTTACACAGATTAAACCTGAATAAAACGTAAATGACACCATATGCGAATACGAAATATAAATGCAGAAAGTACATACTGCATAGAATATACATAGGTGGCCATGTAATGCAAATACAAGAGAGGCATATACAACATTTAAGATACAAACATGCATAAACACTGTTATTCAATTCTTCAAGAAACAAAGCTGTCACAAAAATGTGATCGATTATTGACGGAAATTTATTAGTGACGCTAATTGCCCTATCGATGGACCAGTTTCGAATCTGTTTCGTGGTAGTGTAAGAAGCGCGGGAGATTGTCGGATCGCTTTTCTGGGGTTTTCTCCCTTAATATTTGGACGAAGCTGTACACTTAATGTGGTGAGACCTGTGGTGAAATTTGGCATCTCGCTCACTTACACCCGCACCTGTATTGTAATCCGCACTTCAAACTATAATCTAAATTCAGCCTTTTATTTTCATTTCTGGGTAAGAAAATCTCGACGGTACTTATGAACTGGCTAAATGTTTCATTTTGGCTATAAAACGGGTACACAGAAAAATTAGCATATTTCTCCCTCCTTACTGCATGCCTTCGTGGTGTAACGGTAGCACACTCGGCGCGTATTCGAGAAGTCCAGGTTCGAGTCCCAGCGAGGACGTTGCTCATTGTTCAGATCTCCTGCTTCAAAATAAGGTAATGTTTCCACAGTGGCGCCCGAACTAAAAGGGGGTGGATGACGATTCTTCACCAGGAAATAGCGATTGGGTCCCGTAAACACAGTCTAACTTTAAAAGGGAGAGTATGTAAGGTATTTTCTTCTTCCTTTCTGCGTGCCTTCATTGCATAGCGCTAGCACACTCGACGAGTATTCTAGAAGTCCAAGTTCGAGTCCCGGCGAGGGCATTGCCCATTTTTCATGTCTCCGCTTCAAAATAGCCTAATGACTGTATAATATATATCACGTTTTTTAATACACTATTTCCTTTCTTTCAGCTTCAAAATGCTCTATTATAAATTTTAAGTCGAGATGATTAGCGACTTCGTTTCATCTATAATCGACAGAAATTTATAACACTAATATTTATTTCTAAGATCTCATTAAAAGTAAAACATTTAAATAATTTTGAAAGAAAGGCTTGTCGTCTTTGGTGCAATTTTTATGTGTGTCTAATGCAAATTATTCTTCATGAATATGCATTAGTAAATTTAAAAAAGGTGGCATCATTATGTAATACTACATAACATAACAGAGGAGAAGGAAGTAATAAAATAAATTATTAAATAGAACAATGGGAACTGTAATTTTCTTGAAATGTTTTATATCACAGTAGCATTTCAAGAAATCATGAAAGTTATCGGTTGAATATAATATAAAACGAATTATTTTTAGCTTAATATGTATTAGATATATTTGTAGATTTAAATCATTAAGAAGGGCATCTATTTATTTTTAAATCGATCAGCTTGTTAAATAATTGCAGATGAATTGGGTTCGATTACTGGAAAACACACTAGAGTTATCCGCGTGAGGGGAAGGATGCTTTTGTAGAGGATTCCGTAAGGAACGTGGCTTGCATCCATGTTACACATGAGGGAAACTACAGAACCTCGCGCAGCCGTTCGTTGTGTTTTGAATCCTCCACTGTAGATAAATTAAAAAATATAAATCTTATGTTTTTCCGAATATAAATATTCCCGAGAAATCTAATTTGCTCAAAGTTGCACGAGATGAACACATGTAAATTAAAAATATTTATTATCTTTATTAATCATCATGATAAATTAAAGATCTTCTGTTTCGCGTTGTGGCAATACTGTCCATGACGAGTAAGTAATATGTGGATGCCAGCCTTAACATAACGTAATGAACGTAAAGGTCCAAAGTTTTTTGAAAAGCAGCGTACTAAAGATGTTTCTGATACCGAAATGAAATTAAAAAATATACGATATTAAGTAAAATCAGAATTCTATTGTTTTGTAGTCATTAAATTAGGTGAAGTGATAGGACCGTTTAATTAATTAATTTTCATCCATGTGTTTCTTTGTTTAGATATCTACCCCTTTCCTAACAAATAGTTACATAAACAGAATCTCAACTGCTTGAAGCATTTTAATGAAATTACGGTGTAGCGAGGAATATTAATAATTCAGAAATTAGTACATTAAAATAATTTATGGGAATTTACTGTTTTCCCGAAAGATTCGTGAATTAGGAATCGTAAGTGAACAAATCATGTTTATACTTTTCCTTTCCTTTTTGTTTATGATATATACATATATATATATAGAGAGAGAGAGAGAGAAATTACTAAGAAAGTTGACAAATTTTCTATTTGTTGTTGAGAGAAAAAAACTAGAAAAATTGGTGTGTGTGTGTGCGTGCGTGCGTGTGTGTGATAGATATTTTTAATGCATACGAGGAATCCGGATACGTTAACAGCTTGCAGCCATCATGACCAGGGACTGAATGCGTACAGACGAAGATGACGAAACTGGGTTTTTACAAACCACCAGTCTTTATTTTCAAGGATATCAAATCATTTTCTTAATAGATAAAATATTTATAAATCATACGCAATTACAATAATTCTTATATACACAGATAGAGGGATACGACGTCATTTAGCCAAGTGGGCATAGCAGCGGAGATATTTTAGCAGTGGCGGAAGCTAGTTAAAGGAATAAGTGACGTAACTGCTTGCAAAGAGTATTTATACTTAGCATGATGCAGAAGTATAGCTAAAGCTATGATTGGTTAATTTTTGGTTGTTATATAACATGGAAGGATCTCGAATTTGGGAGAACAGATGAATTTAGAGGGAGAGCACCAAATCTAGAATAGTTGAGGTCGCCAATTATTTAGCCATCGCAAGCAGCCATCGTATTTTGTTCTATCTTACATATATATAATGTAGTTATTTTTGAAATGAGATTCGCTTCCT
>KK121583.1:519739-541678 GCA_000611955.2 Stegodyphus mimosarum | reverse complement strand
CTAAGGCTTTAATATGAATATTTACTAAGCAATTTAAGGTATTTCTCCCGCCTTCTTCGCATGCCTTCGTGGTGCAGTGGTCAGCACGTTCGGCGTGTATTCAAGAAGTCCGTGGGTTCCAATCTCAGTGAAGGGGTTGCTTCCAAATAACCTAATGTCTCTAAAAGTGGCGCCCGAACTAAAAAAGGTGGTGGATGATGATTCTCCACCACCGGGATTTGGCGATTGGGTCCCCTAATCCCCAGTTGCCCTTTAAAAGGGGAAGTATATAAGGTATTTCTCCCGCCTTCATGGTGTATCAGTCAGCACGCTCGGCGCCTATTCGAGAGGTCCGGGTTTCGAGTTCCGGGGAGGGCATTGCACATTTTTCATCTCTCCTGCTTCTAAATAACCTAATGACTCTACGGTATGCGTAAAATATGCTAAGGTCACTAAACATATATCTACGCCTATCTCTCTGAGATTCCCTTGAAAAGAAAAATATTAAGGTCTAAAAGTATTTTGCTAAGCTGAAAGAACTGAAAACATTTTCGCCCATTTTTGTGTTAGTAAAATGGCTTCCCTTGCTATTAGTTTGCTGTTCAATAGGAAAATCTCTCAATTTTGCATGTGTGTGTGGACGAATGGGGAGAAATTAGTACTTATTTGCAATGGTGCGATATCGTACCAATGATAACAAGCAGAAAAGAAATTATAATTTCTTTATTGCATAAAATTAATATTTTCAATTTTATCCGGGATTGAAAATATATTTACTACTCTATAGAAATTAAATAGTTCGAATTACATTAGCAGTTAAAATGATGCACATAAAAGCAATTAACGCAAATTACTATTAGAACTATTTTCAATATGAAATTATAATTTTTTAATAGCATTAATTTTTAACTTTTGTGAGAAATTAAAAAAACTTATATTTCTGCAATGAAATAAAATAGTGCAAGTATTATTAACCGTCAAAATGCTGGAGTTAAAATCGATTAATAATAGATAACCTCTTCTTTCTTTTTTAAGAAAAAACTGAAAATTGCTATCTTTTTCGACTTACGATGATTTTTGCTTTTACGTAAACCAAGGAGATAAGATATAGCTCAGCGTTTGCGTTATATAGAGATTATATAAATGTTTCGCTAGAGTTTAAGCTAGCTTATGCAATAAGTTTTGAATTCTTGTCAAGAACCACCAACGGGGAGGGAGTGCTAATCTTAGGCAGTTAAGCATACAAATTATGCCAGAAGTTATAAAAAGGGGATGTGTAACAAAAGTCAAATTCTACAGGAGGGGGGAAAAATGTCCCATTCCTCACAAGAATTTCAGAATTCAACAACAAAAAAATATGATATCGATTTACTAGAAGCCGTGTAATTCAGCATTTTTTCACACGTCTTCTGACATTTCTTGCGAGAAATGGACTAGTTCTTTGTTGCTCCTGTAAAATTTGGCTTTTGAGACATAGCTTCCTTTTTACATCTTCCGATTAAATTTACCTCTAGCCTTTCCCGTTAGCCTAAGCTAATTTCCAAACCGTGCATAAATTTCGACTTTTGGTGTTGGACCAAGCTAGCAAAGAATTGTAATCCGTTTGTCCGATTAATGTAATCGACGATAAAATGACAACCCTTTCATCATCTCTCTTTTACACATAAGTTCTGTATCTTCTGTTACCAAACCTTCAACGTCAAGTATGTAAACCTCAGAGCCACCACCTTGTATTTTCAGTTTTGGAAATTGAAATCGTGCTTTGGGAAACGCTCAAGGCATATTTCCATTTAAGTTAATGGTAACTGATTCTTCGCTTTCCGCCATTCTGGCTTATCAAAGGTTTCACAGACACTTTCTACTTTCATAAAGCGAGAGAAATTTATAGACATTTAATTAATATTATGTTGAAAAATAGGCAAACAAAACAGCAGCCTTAAGTTGTCTAATTTTAAGTTTTAAATTAAGGTTTTTTTTAGTCCAAAGTTGCTTTGTCCCTGAAGAACTATTGTTTTCATTTTTCGATTTTGCGTCGAATCTCAAAATGCGTTGTATCACTTTTCAAACTGTTCCCACTAAATATTGCAGCTCTGTATTAGATTTAAAGAAATTAAACAATGAAGAATCTGCATAAATGTATGTTGTTTCTCGCATTGTGATAAAACGACGAGCCATTGAATTTTCAATGACGTAATCCTGCTGCAAATATGGGCATCTGGAAGCCCAAATTTGAAATTTGGAATTTGTTTTATTATCTATTTCATATTTTGTAAAACTTTAACGAATTTTTGATGAGCAAACTCAACGATTTAAAAGCGAACAATGGCAACACTCTACGGGGGGCGGACCTTTTTACTCCAGCTCGCGGAACTGTGTATCGGAAATTTTAAGGATAGACTCATTTTAAAATTATTTTGCGATATTACTCTTGAACTGTCTTTTATGGTTTAAGGGCGAAGAACATGATATTTAATAAATAAAAGTAACACAAAAACGTTAAAAAAAAACGCCCATTGGACGTAATTTAAAATCTGAAACCTTTCAGATCCCCCCCCCCACAGTTTTTACGTTATGCATTTCCGAATTAATAATAGT
Organism: Stegodyphus mimosarum; assembly: GCA_000611955.2. Taxonomy (NCBI): domain Eukaryota; kingdom Metazoa; phylum Arthropoda; class Arachnida; order Araneae; family Eresidae; genus Stegodyphus; species Stegodyphus mimosarum. The sequence continues at coordinate 539,104 of KK121583.1, read as the reverse complement.
AATATTTTAAAATGAAAATAGTATTTCGACAACAATGCTAGATTTATAACGATAGTCCGCATTAAATAATAATTTCATAGGTTTATCTCAGTAAAGTCTTAGATATTATTTTTGAAGGTACATTGATCATGACTGCATATAATATATATTAAGAAAATAAATGTATTTCTATGAAACAAAAATATTTTCTAAAAAGTATTTATATTTTAATAACTGAATGAATATGAAAACTTCATTTCTAGAAAAGTACTTATCTGGCATTTCCTCCTTTGGATTATATTAGACAACCTAATTACCAGTACGTGTTTAATCATATATCCCGTTATCAATAAGTTACTGGTATGTAAAGGGAATTCAGAAATTGCTTCACATTTCAAGGTAGATGCATGAAATACTGAAAAAGTTACATAGAATGCATTCTATTCACATAGATTAATGGGTATTTTCTCACAAAGAACTAGACCTGTGACATTGGAAAATCCGGTTTCTGGCTTATATTTAGAAAATGATTCATATTTGGACTTTGAGTGTTTGTGTTCTGCAGATCTCGTATAATTACAATAGCTCTAAATCTTCTTTGTCCTTACTTACCAAATAAATAAAAGTCTGACGTCATTCTTCTGTTCCATCTAAAGTCTATAGAAGAAGAGAGGAGATGTCTCTCGGGGTCGCTCCCCAGAGGTCAGCTCTCGCAAAGTTGCGATCTGTCCCGCATAAGTTACCACGTCCCAGTACGACTCTTAGTAGATAAAAATGTCCTTTCGCACGAAACAGAGGATGAAAGAATAAAAAAAAAGGCAGGACAAAATATATACCAGAGAGTCTCTGAGCGCAGACCTGAATTATGAGGGCAATAAATATTTAGTTAGGACTTCTTCTTACCGGAGGAGGGGGACGAAAAGTGGCTAGGCTTGCATTTGCTGAGACAGTCGTAGGCAAATTCTTCCTGGAAGACACCTTGGGAGTTTTCAGTGGTCCATGAAGAATGTATGGTGGCTTTAAATGAATTCCATGGAAGGGAGGACTACGAATCAAGGTGGCCTTTAAAACGATAGGATATAAATAAGACCTTACATCGTACCATAAATTGTCTTCCCCATGCCACCCTTATACGACGACTTTCTGATAAAATTGTTGTAGATCTATTGCGTGACTTGTCTCAATCAAACACAATTTCCTTCTATGCATGGCTATGTGATCGTTTTGTGTTATTAAATCATTCTTTCTGCTTATATTTTTCTGAGTACTTCTAACCTTTTCAAATATGGTATATATTTTTCGTTAATGATTTACATAATAAATTCTTAACCAAATTTGTTCTGGGTTCTTGAGTATACTGATTGAGTAATCTTCACGGATGAGAGTGTGAACTGTACTTGATTGCTCGCAATAACATTGTAATTAATCTAAATTTCCTTAACAAATGTTATACAAGATGATTCAGAAGTATCTGACCCTCCGATAAATTTTTTTTGTCAGCTTTGATACTCAACTGGATTTGTTATACTCTATTGTATAGGTCATTCTGTTGACTCATTTTTTTTTTACTTTATTAATTCCTTGATTATTCACTTTCTTTTGTCTGTATATGTGACGCATGAACTCAGTTAATGAAGTTGAAAAAAAAAAGTCATTGCCTGTCAAATCATTTGAGTCATCAATAGACTGTTCAAATAAGTTGAAGATTAATCAGCTCAGATCCTGGCCTTCGAAGAATAATAGTAATTTATGAGCTGTTGACAGCTCTAATATTTCAGGGAGTTCTTCTAAAATTAAGTTTTTCATGCGAATATTTATCAATATTTTAATATGATGAAAAGCCAAAATTTTAAAATACTACAGAGCTGGAGTAAATGTGTTTTCGATTGAGATAATTTCTTCAGTAACATTATATTCTGACTTGCAACATCTGATTTTTTTTTTCTTTTATGATGTCGATTCTTAAAATTTTTTGTGTATAACGATTTGAGCTGTATCCCTTCTGGGATTAATTTCAAACACAGATCTTTATTTTACTTGAGTTTTCTTTGAGTTTAAACCTAACCATATGTGATTGGCATTACTAAGTAAAATATGATTTGTTGAGTCATTATTAACATGCTTAGCCTTCTTCACCATCAATTTGATTAACTGTTCATGCAAAAACAACTAAAAATTCCTGCACCAAAAATAATTTTTGAAATATTCACTTTCATGGTAAATTTAACATTACTGATCGGAGAAATTTACTTTTCGTTAATGACGCTTTTCCATTTACCTTTTGGGTTAATTTGATGCGACTTTTAAAACTCATCTACGAATAACATTGGAATTTTTATTTTAATGAGATGTTTCTCGAAAACCGGTTTTTAAAGCACATTAATCTAACTCATTTTTTTCAAAACGCATTCCAGTTTAATACAGTTTGTTAGCAAATTCTGTAGGCATTATAAGATTAAATACTGAAGTTATTACATGATGGTAAATAAATATGCGTTTCGAGAATACTGTGTTCCTCATCTTTTGATATATGTAAAGTTAAAAACTAAACTAAAATTACATTTAAACTCAAAATTCGCGTATCGGTATGGATAGATAATCTATGAAGAAAACGCTCAAGACACAATATCATATATATATTGTAAAATATTCCATCAATTCTAAACAGTCTGATGCAATAAAAGAGCTTGTTGCTTGATGATAATGTACAAAATATTGTAATGTAAGCAAGATTTAGTTCCTGATTTTCTTTAATGAAATTTTAAGACATTTGTGCTTTAAATTTTTGGTATATTTGATGGCAAGGATATCAGAGGAATAAAAAAATTGCATTTTTTTGTTTGTTTGTTTTGCCATAGAAGCTTATAAGAAAAACATACAAATATTGAGATAAAACAGCGTAACATTCTCATTGAAGTGAAAAGAAATGTTAATCGATGGTCGAAAAAATAAAGAAAAATGATATTGTTTTACCCTTGCAGTGGACCACAATCATTTTTCTTTCAAGTTGTGAAAGAACTGAAGACAAGAAATGAAATAAAAAACACATCACCGCCAATAATTCATCTCAATAAAGTTGTAAAGGAATGAAAAATGATTTTCAAACTGGAATGTCGTATTTGAAAGCCCCTAAACAACTAAACTCCGCTCTTAAACTATCGAAAATCATTTTATCACTGCAAACGAGTTTTAGCCACAATTTAATTTTCTGGGATGCGTGAACATTGGGGCATCAATATTTACGAGAAAAGATTTTTTTTTTCCTTCCTTTCTAATATTTTATTTATTTCTGCCACTGTTCGTTTTCTTTACAGCAGTGCTCCCCTTTCCTTATTCTTTCCACGTTTCTCTATCAGCTGTTCCCATAGTCGTTGTGAGCGAATTCAGTTATAGATAAACCGATTAATCGATTGATGTCATGCAACAAAATATCACAAGCGAATTGATTCGTTGAAGAAAATAGATGTTGCTATTTATAAATGTTATTGAAAATCTACAGAATTTGTATTACATTTTTAAAAATATTTTTCTCTGGTAATTTAGTTTCAAAGGGTTTTTCATTATTATTTTTTAATTATATACATATACATATACAGGGGAAATGGATGAGAGAAGGAAATGAAGTGATAATTTATGAAAAGTGTGCTTCATCAATTTTTGCCATCATATTACTGTATTTTGATAGGCTAACATTATTACTCTCTTTGCTTTCTGAAATTATCAATGAATCGATAATGAATGAATTATATGAAGAGTGCCTTTATATTATTAGACAGTTTCGAGGTTTTATGATTACATAATGCTTGCAAATCAAGAATTTACAAACTTTTTTTTTCTTTTTTAATTAGAGCGTGTGTACTCTAGAAGAAAGGCGTGAAAGAAGCGATAAAAAGCGATTAAATCAAAAGCTTCCAAAGCTATGTACGAAGCCTCTCTAACATTTAGTACCTCACTGGAAGTTTAGTAATAAAATGCAACACGCAAAATTACATGATGTTTAGTAAAAGTATTGTTTTTACTGGTCATTAAGAAATGTGTGGTATAAATGCGTCTTTTTCGTGAACAAAGCATTATTTACTATTTCAAATCCATGTTTTTTAACTTCCTCTTTAAATTTTATCATTTCTTCTTGAATAAGGCGGCATGGATAATTTTAAGTCTCTGCACTTTCAGGTCATGTGGGTACTTTTGTTATCACTTCCTATAACTGCTGATCTTTGTTAACAGCATTAAAAAGGGAAAACTTGGTTGCAAATTCCTTTTTTTCCCCACCTGAATAAGCAATCGTTAATATTAGCAGACTTACGAATCGATAAATAGAAAAGTTTGCCATCAAATTACTCCTTGCTTTTAATTATCGATGACTAATCGTCGTTCATTTTTTGCATTTTAATTTTTGCAATTTAAAACAGGTCTAAAACAGTTTAATGCCAAAAGTTTATTATTATTATGGTTTACATTGTGTTTTATTTTCTTGGGGAGACAAATGCACTTGTTTTCTGCTGTAGCAGAAAATTCTTTAAATTCCCTCTTGAAATTATTGTTTTTATAGCTAACAATAGTCTCAGATTTAGTACTTTTATCACACGCAATCAAGAAATCTTTTTTAGAAAACGTCGTTACGCGATATTCTGAATAAAAGATAGCTTTAAATCTGCAAATCCAACATTAGGAAAAAAATTCGTCACTATTTCATTTTAAAATTTATTTAAGTCTTTACAGTCACTTCTTTACAGAGAACTGCAGTTCGTTTCGTTTAAGATATTTTAAAGCTATGCCATGCACCTAATTTAAGTATAAACAAAGATGTATCTTTGCACAAATACTACCTTTGAGAAAATGTTTCGCAAGTACTACCTTTCTGAAAATGAGCTGCTTCTGCACGATGTTAAAACTTTGGATTTCGTCAGTGTATTACTTTGATTTGAACTTTAACTAATAGCATAGTTACAACCAATGTCTAAAACTTAATTCACTAACTAAGTTGACAAGTGATTTCAAACATATTTAAGAAAATGAAGTTGTAGGGTATTTCTCCCGCCTTCGTATGCCTTCGTGGTGTAGTGGTCTGCATGCTCGACGCGTAACCGAGAGGTCCGTGGTTCGATTCCCGGCGAAGGCGGCCCTTATTTTTCATGTCTCCTGCTTCGGAATAACCTAATGTCTCTACACTGGCGCCCGAACTAAAAAAGGTGGTGGATGATAATTTTCCACCACCGCGATTTGGCGATTGGGTCCCCAAAACCCCAGTCGCCCTTTAAAAAGGGGGAGTATGTAGGGTATTTCTCCCGCCTTCTTCGTATGCCTTCGTAGTGTAGTGGTCTGCATGCTCGACGCGTAACCGAGAGCTCCGTGGTTTGATTCCCGGCGAAGGCGGTGCTCATTTTTCACGTCTCCTGCTTCGGAATAACCTAATGTCTCTACAAAGTAAGTAAACTTTATTCCCGGTAACTTAATTTTTTTAAAGTGTCTTGACGGCTTTATTTTTTCCCCTCTAGATATTAGAACGTTCTGGCCCTTTTAGTTAGCCAAATGATAATATAATCGATTCTAAGAACATATTTGATAATATGTTGGGTTGCAGAAGTCAATAAAATGCGAACCACCTTAACAAAATTCTTGTTGTTGTTGTTGTTGTTGTTGTTTATGCTTACTTGTCTGATGGAGTCAGCCCAAGCCCACGAAATTCCGTGGCGAGGGGCGCAAGGTTACGCCTGTTGTTGGCAACAGCCTTGAGCACCTGACAGGTGACAGTGGATTCGGTTCCGCCCCAAATTTTGATGGAGAGCACACCAGGGGGACGGGTCCGAGGGTCTCTCCCCCTCTCCCTATCCACCAAACTACACGAGAGGACTTTCGGCTCGCCACATATTTAAAGTGCTGCCATGCCGCACCGACACTACATTTACAAACATCCATGCCTTGTCCGGGATTCGAACCCTTCGGCACGACAGTCAGTGACGCTAACCACTATACCGATTGGGCGGCTCAAAATTCTTACAGTGTTGTTATGGCTATAGAAATAATCATGGCCATTACAGAAATGCGAAGGTAAACTAAAATTTTGACTGTATGTATAATCTATAAGCCATTAAACAAAAATAATAACGAAGGTACAATGGTTCGTTTTATACTTTCATATTGTTTTAAATTTCAATAATTTGATTTGGAGTGTACAACGAGAAGCTTGATTTGTAATTTTTTTTCTTTTCTAGGTTATTTAACCTCTATTTATTTTTCTTTTATTTCAGATGATGGCAGTAACGGCACACTCATGATCGGTGAGCCATATTTTCAATTTATATTTGTATGCGATGATACGAAACGCAATCATTTTCGCATTACTTGCTTTTGCAAACATTTTGTATTATCTTAAACTAAATTTTTAGCATACGTGTGCTCACACTTGAATATTAAGTTAGGTATTTCAATTTACATTTCACTGGTGAAAAAAATCTGCATATGTTTACGCATATATTACAAATTTGCAAAACAGAAATTAACAAAATATCATAGCATTTTATGACCTCCTAAAATGTTATGGCATTTTTAAAATTTCTTTGAGAAATGTGTGTGGGCAGTATAATGGGTATCTATTGTTAAAGTACATCTGCTACGGATTTTAACTGCAATTATAAATATTCATCAAATACCTATGAAATTTTAGAAGCACGTTAATGAAGTGATGGGAAAGAAATCAAGAACAAAAGAAAAATTGCGTTAAACTTCATTAATATATTTTGCATAGAGAATTTCTCTATGGGCAATAAAATGCATACGCTAATTTTTATCAACTACGCGATCTGTTGTGCTCGATGGAACGAGCAGACGGGCAAGCTAGTGTGTATCTAAACATCTTCAGCAGAACAGCTTTCATCTTCATTTCCAAGGCCGATTTACAAAATCAGAGGTCCAGGACAAAACTTCCGGATGCCACACCGTCTAATTTTTCAGCGCAGCAGATGTAACTGATGCAAATTATGCGACATAAAGGTGTTTCGTAAAATATACGTATAATTTAATAATTTAATTCGACATTATTTAAACAAAAATGCCGACTGACTTTGCCTTTTTTGAATGGGTTGTTTTCAAGATCTTATAGTTTAGTTTGTATTGCATGGGATATAAACTTATACATTTTAAACTACAATTTTTTTTTCATAAAAGAAATTTAAGAAAAGGATATTGTCCAAAGAACTTTTATGGATATTAGTTTTAAATTTTAGTGAAGGTACACAGGTTAATAAATTTAAATTGATTATTATTCCATAATCAGGTATATGTGTTAACTCTAGTATTTTTAAAAAAATCAGTTAATGTGAAAGAAATTATACCTTCTAATGGGTTCTGCTTCTGTACATAAATTTGTACCTAAATATTATACATTGATTTGTAGGCCCGGAGCACACGCTCCGTTTGCCTCTAAGGAGATAAGCCCTGGTTGATTTTTCCTAATGATTTGTTCACAAAAACGCATTTCTGTTGAAATTCTTCAATCATAACAGTAATTCAGCTCTAGTTGCGTTGCGAAGATTTTAAATTTTGGAAAAATGCATTTATTGCTAAGGGAACTAACTATAAGGGAGTATGACAGAAATTCCAAAGAAACATGATTATTAAGCCTGGAAGAAGATAAAAGCACGTTGATACTAACGAAGGGAAGAATATAATGGCAAAACTGAAAGAAGATAAGGAATTAAACTCTACGACTCAGCATTAGGGTATATTGCATAAGTATTAGATCAGGCTTTTGCCACAGATCATAAAATTCTCCGAAGCAACCTACGTTATTATACCGACAGACTTTCGTTTACCAAGTAGGACATATCTATTGATTTGTTTATATGCCAGATGTTCTCACTACAGTTCTTTGCTCTGTGTAAAGCGAACAACGAACAACATCGGAACACGGACGGACAAGGCACATTTTTTACTTAAAAGCCACACACATAATTGTGGAATCTGAGTTACAGAATATCCCCATTCTTTCCTTGAAGTTCCATTATACTCACTTAAAGTAAAATATGATGTGGGCTCCTGCATCATTCATTCTCGAACTTCTTTTTTCCCCCCTGCATAAAACTCACTTCCACAGGACTCGTGGCAAGACCGTCACCAAGCAGCTATATTCATCGTTGTTGCAGGATTCAATTTCTGGCACTACAGTCACGTCAACGCTTTGGAGTAACAGCTGTCTTACAGGATGAAACTGCTATTTCCCACATAGCTAAACTGCATTAAATATCTGCTTGAAAGACCTTTTCCACTAGAAAAATTCATCATTATTTTCTACTTCACTAAGATATGGTGTGCTCGATTCCCAGATTAGAATGAATATGGCTTTTGGCTCTGGGTTTATTTGAATGACTTGGTCTGCTGTAATGAAATATAAAGTCTTTAACGGATCTGGGAGGGGGGAGGAGAAAGCACAGCCCATCATATGCATAACATTTTAAAGTATACGCCGTGTTCGCTTGTTGATTAGGATATCTTAAAAATTAAAATGGGAACTGACGATGGTGGCTGTCATATTAAATATGTTTTACTATGATTGAACTAATCAACACAATAGTTTAAAGTCAAATTTTTAATAAAGTCTAGTGGATAATTTTTATTTTGCCCTTAACTTCTTTCCCATCGCCTTATTAAGATGCTGCCGAAATTTCTTAATTTTCTAATGAATACGTACGGGTGTAGAGAGTTCGAAAAATACTGAACTTTAATAACAGACGCCTTGTGTATTAATTACTGTGAAAATTCTTCTTTTGTTTGGTAGTAATATCAATTAAAGAGATTCAGCTTATTTAAGAAACCGCTATTTATCTTACAAAATGAAACTTCCTAATTAATATTAACGGCAAACGAAGGCAGAAATTTTGACAATGATTATTACTCAAGTTGGTACGCTAATCTTGCATCTGTTATTAAGCAGGGCATAGATTTAAAAAAAAAAAAAAAAGTATCTCAGTGTTTCGACGGACATTGTGCAGACTTTCTGGAGTGTATGTAAACGTTTGAGTTCAAAAGGTCATTTTCTTTGTAAAATCGCAGATATTAAATAAATGTCAGATCTTGGTTCTTGTTCTTGTAGATTTTGGCTTTAATTTAAATACCGAGGCTATATTTCTAGATGTCATTTGTTATTTAGTCAATGATATTAAAATTTTAATGGCAAACTATATAATAGAAATTTTAAGATCGAATAATTCCGTCGATAAAATTGTACTATTGATTTGCTTTTACGTAAGTAAAACTGCGTAAATAGATATGCTGTGTGCTGAGCCGACATCAGAGCCAGTGCAATCCTTGCGGTCGCACGGGGCGGCACAATTTAGGAACGATAAAGTTTTTAGAAATTTGAGAAGTAACCAGTAGCAAAATTTAGGAATAAAATTTTAGATTTTCTACCCAGGACACCAGAAAGCAGTTGGCAAAAATGTTATAATTTGGTGAGAGGCAGGGTAGTAGAATTTGGGATCCGAAGAGATAGTACCTAGCACCAAAAATGCCTAATGCCAGCCCTGGCTGTGTGTGCACACAGATGTGCTTTTGTGCATATATAAATATATTTGTACAAAAATGGGAATATAATTATTTATTTATCACTAACGACATTCAAATGGCCGAGTCGATAAACCTTATAACCAGCAGTATTTCGTCTGGCATTTGATACTCAAACAGTTAAGTCTGAATGGCTGTAGAGTTTTGTAATTTTTGTCATGCATAATAGAAGCATTATGTATTTATAAATGCCTGGCTTTCAGTATTTAGTCATGATATGAATATTAACCAGTTGCTCTCAGAAAACTGTGACATTTGGTTATTTGCTTGCAATTTTTTTTTTTAAAAGTTAAATTCGACTCTATTCTACCTATTGGTTTTTAAAATGATACACTACTTTCGGACTATGATTACATAAGCTCTATGAATTACCTGAAATGGACCAACAGTTATTTATTGCCTAAGCAATTAACATAATTTAAATCAATATTGCTAATTTGCAAGTAATGACAAAATGTCTATCTCTTAGGTATATTTTGGCTTTTTAAGTAGTAGCTTAAAAATTTCTAAATGAATATTAGTTTTATTTACTTTTGCTTATGATCTGGTTTTTATTGATAATTTGAGTAAAATTCCTACAGGCATCCAGTATTTATTGCTTATTAGTCTTAAAAGAAAATTCACATAGCAGAAAGAGACTTGATTTTTATTCATTAAGCTTTTTATTCTAGCCATCTAAAATTTGTGATTTTAGATCTAGGAAGTCTTACGCTATAACCATATGTAGAAAACTGCAAAGTAAGCAGTGAAGCTAATCTTCCTTTAAACAGATAGTTTTTTATATGCGAGTATTTATCATGGTAAATTAATTGTCTGTCTTATGTTATTAAACTGCTATGGCGAATATAACAAATGTGATAGTTTATAATGTGGAAGGCCAATGCCACGGCTTACTAACATAGCCATGACAGAGAGATCATTGTTAAAAGTTTGACGAAGAGAAAATGTGGCGTTATCTTCTAATGTGACAAGAGAATTGATAACTGAACCATTCACCATTTGAAAATGAAATTGATTTCGCCGTCAGGTTAGATTTATTCCGATATTTCTAGAGAACGACAGGTGTTCGGTACATATGCGTGATGAGATGTGTCATCGTCATTGACATCTTCTGTGTCAATGTCTTCTTCGATATTTTGCAGCACATCTCGCGTGTAGCAGCTGTTGATTTAGATCTAACCTGATGATATTTCTCATTTTATTTAACAACCATTCCCATTTTCCGTTTGTAATAAATAGGTTACTTCTTTTTTTTTTCTTTTTTTCCTAGTAAATATAATTTTTACTTGTAATTAAATAAAAATACATCGAGAATATTTGCTTTAAACAGGTGTGTTTTAATGAAAGAATTTCAAAGGAACTCACAAGTACACTCTGCGCAGAGGTGTTCACTAAAAAATGTCGTTAATTTCCAGAAGTATAAAATAATGATGCATGTTTAAGAGGTGTTAGATCATTAGTAAAAGAGGAAACATTCTTTTTTGATAATTAATTACTGCGTTTAAATATTCAATTCTGTTTGTTTGAATAGTTTTTTCAGAAAATATCGTAATCCAAATTATCATTCACTTTTAAACTTTCTGCTTTATTTAATCATTACATTATTTCAATTTAGTATTCGCAACGTTTGATTTATGAGTAAGTTTTTGATTTGTCAGTTTAGTTTCATGTTCACTACCTGTTTTGTATCTTCTGCTTGCTTATAGTGCTATTAGCCTTTTCAGTCCTCGGGTAAATTTTGTATGATTATTGAATATGAAATTTGAATATTCTTGAGCTGGTTATGTAATAAAATTTGTTCTGTGTGATGGAAGTGCTTTACAAAATTAATTTGCTTAGCGTTAATAACTAATGCGAACACGCATATTTACAATTAAAATATTAACATATAAGTACACTTACTATACGAAAAATAGTTTTCCCTGATACCATAGAAGAAAAGAAACCAAATATCTGAAAATAAAATTGCCAATCAATATTGTGATGATCATTAGAATCGTCGATGAAATATTTGATAAACATTTATATGAAAAAATACCTTTTTGTAGTTGGAAATTGGGCACATGTGTAACAGAAAGAAGCTTGTATTTCATATTTATTCATTACGTGAATAATTAAATGATATATTTGTCAATTGTACGATATATTTCAATTTTCAAAAAGAGCTGCGAATGTAAATTAATTGTGCTTCTGAATTTGCTTTTAAATTTACTCTGACGCAAAACTGGCTTCAGTAGCTGTGATATTTTGCTTCAGACATTATGCTAATTATTGCGTTCAGGGTTAAAGAGACCACATTTAAACTATGCATGCTATAAATATAATAAAATGTAAAATAGTTCAAGCGTTTCACGAAAGCCTTTTAAAGGCGTACTATGAGTTTCCTGTTAAATAATTGTTTAACCAGGAGATTCTGAAGAATTAAGCATCAGCGGAGTCAGGAGTTTATTAGTGAAAGTCACTAATTTAATGACTTCTGCATAAATAAGGATGCATATATCTTTGCTGTGCAACATACCATTTTCTGAAGCTTATGAAATATATATATATTCTCATTTCTGAAATCTGCGAAAATTTTATTTTTCTGGCTTAAAAAAAAAAATACTTTCTTTACTTCAGTTACTTACTCAAAATACCATTCCTTTCTGCTTTTATTCCTCATATAAAAGCCTCAAGAATCTTAAATAGTAACACATTTAGGACGCTTGAGGGTTTGGTAATATATTCGTCTTCTCATCTAAATGAATAGAAAGAAGTGAACTGTATGTCGCACTGTCATGTGCATCTTGACTGGTGCACCTAGAAATAACATTACTCGAAAAAAACAAGTATTATTATTGCCAGGACTATTCTTTTCCCCATCAATGCATTTTTTGTTTCTGTTTCCACTCTGATGCTTGCTACTCTAAGTAGATAAAGACGCTATGTTCTAAAGTCAACATACTCTTGCTACAGAAAGTAAAGAAAGTATTGAAATCTATTCTTGTGTTATCGGTGTTTGCCATTTGTTCCGTACTTTTAAGTTTATATTGTGCTTTCAGCAGACGCCATGGTTGCCACCGGTAGCTCTTTTTACATTGGCGTAGGCTGTGCATGTGCCATCATCGTACTCATGGCTATCGCTGCTGTTACGATGTACATGAAAACCATGAAAGCCAGAAGGACAGATGTTATTCAGTAAGTATTCACATATTTTTTTAATCTTTATTTGTTCAACGACTTTTTTTTTCCCACCAGTACCTTCTTACATCGTACATCATCATGTCGGGGCACCGCTATTCAGGTAATATTGTAATTTGCTTGTGTGACTAATAAAGCGAGCAAAAGTGTTTTCACATAAAAATCCGTCATGAAGGCCTGCTATTTTATGAAAGTGCTCTTTTTTTGTTTAAAAAAATTACCTTCTTGAGAGTGCAGATAGAGTTTGGTTGATTATGACAAAGCACTTGAGGATTATCTGCCTAAGGGAATTGATGCCTTCGTGAAGGACTTTCTAATCAAAACTGGCTCATATACACGTGTAGATAGAGACAGGGAAAAGTGGCCGGACCACCAGAACTTCGCTTGTGAATTTGCATGTCGCATTACTGTTCCAGTACAATAAATATCTATCACGGGGCATTCAGCCCCTCGCCCTGAGAACTGGCCCAGCAAGGAATCCACCACACAGTGTGCAGCATTCTCAGCTTTTCCTACTGGGTAGGCGGTCCCACCATTTTGTCGGTCTCTGTCATGCATTTTGCGTTTCTTTATATAATTAATTTATTTATAAATATAATTCTATTCTTTATTATAAGTTATTATTTTTTAATATTAGTTCTAGGACTATTCTTTGTCTAACTAATCGTTTTATTTGGAAAGACCCATTGGTGTTTTGATAATGCCTTTGGTATTTATTTACGTTTCGTTGTTCATAGTTATATTTTTTATTCGTTTCATAGAGGATCCTATTAGATGCATGTATAAATATTTCATTTTATCAGTTTAAACATATTTCTGTTCTGTCACATACCATGAGGTGCATCATAATTTTTGCGATTTTTTTGGTCAGCTGACAGCTAAATATATAATGCTTGAGGTCCTTTTCTACATATGCATATATCTGTTTCGAGTAGATTTCGAGTAAAACAGTGCGTAGGAAAAGGGCCATGTCCCGCTATGAATAGATATATAAAGAAATTATTTGAGATGTGGTCATATGGTGGGTGACTTAGACACTTTATATATTCTTCTTTCTTCTTATGCTTCATTGCTTTCGTTTTTCTAGATTTCAAATGTGTTTTTTTTTTTTTTTTAAAGGAGCTTTTTGATATATTTGATATATGTTCTTGCCAGTGGTATTTGTTTTATGGGTAGTGATTTATTCTGTTCCGCTTCTTTGATAAGAATATCTGCTTTTTCATTATACACATGATCAGCACGCTGTTTACCCATTTTATTACTATTTTAGTATTGGCGTTTTTCAGTGAAAATCGTGAATCTTTTGTACAATTGGAGATTTATTTCTGTAAGCTGCAATTGCTTGAATCGCTGCTTAACTGTCCGAAAAAATAGTAATCAAGTTGATATCCCGATGTGTTGCCCAAATAATTATTCGTTTTATAGCTGTCAGCTCGGCTTTGAATACGCTGTTATGTTCACGTAAATGATCTTTCCAGATTTCTTCTTCAAGTTCTGAAATTAGAGATTCATATTTCTTCTTTACATTTTGAGAATGCAGACATCTTTATGCCGGGCACTTTTATGAAGTTTTTGTAAAATGAGTCCTGAAAGAGTGCCGGAACCTCTATGTAAGTCCGAGAACATTGACTGACTTGCATAAAGATTCCAGCACTTCTTCAGAGTTCGTTTTCCAGAGACTTGTTTTGCATGGGCTGGATTTTTTGGTTTATCAATGGAATGACATGAACCCGAATCAGTTTCCTTATCCCTTCCCAACGTAAGCGTGCGCCCCAAAGGAAGGAGAAGTGGTTTCAATATTTTGCGGGCCAAACAGGAAAACATATTCCATTCCCCATCTCTTCACATAAGCCATATTATATTATAGAGAGTATAAAATCATTAAGATGAGACAATGTAAAAGGAAGATGGATAATTAACAATCTCCTAACTTAAAAAGGACCTCTGCATCAGTTTAGTGTAAAAAGCAGGAAATTAAATTTCACAGTTTTAAAGTTTCGTAGATTCTTTACGAAATTTGGCTTAGCATATTAGCGCATAGGAATTTTTAAGTAGCAGTTTTAGTTACGATATGCTTAAGGAATATATTAAGAAAAAAAATATTTATATTTAAGTGGTGATTTAATTCTCGTATCGTCTTTTACTATTGCGGAATTCGTGAACATTAAAATAGTTTTAAATTTTAGATACGATCAACGATTTCGATAACACTTGATAATTTGCAATAATTTACTTTGTAAAGCGTGCAAAACCATTTTTAATTATGTGTTAATTCTTTCGTTCCCAAAAGAGAGTTTAAGAAAGATCCTGTCAAGGACACTACTGTAACATACCCCACTTCACCCCCATTTATTATCCCAAAAGGGGCTATTAGTCTCGAAATGGGATTTTGCATCGAATCACTGTAAAAGTATAGTTTTATTTTTTATTCGAATCTTGCCATTCGGCAAAAAGTAAGATATTTATCTTTCAAATTATATTTGTCTATTGTGGATTAGCAAACTAAAGAAATTTAAAGCAGTAGATGCATTTCTTAAGAATATTCATTTCTTACTTTTGTATCGGATGGATTTAAATAATAAAAATGCATTTAATTCATGATCTATTTAGTTAAAAATTATATATATATATTTTTTTTATTATTATTTCTTTCATGCTTTGTAAAATTTTATTGGATTTTTAATTAACAAACTCAACGATTTAAAAGCGAGGAGTGACAACACTCTACAGAATAAAACATTTTTATCCCCAGGGTGGCAGACTATCTATTGGAAATTATAGGGATATGCTTTTTTTAAATATTTTGTTATTTCGTTGTTGAATTGAATTTTATGGCAGCGTAAGTGGGGAGAACATGATACCTATTAAAAATAAATACACAAAATGTTAATAATAAAAAGGGAAAAAAAAAGTTTTGTAAGCCAGCTTAATAAGAAAACGGAACATCGATATGATGAACTGAGAAAAGACTAAAAAAAATAGAAAAATGTTATGCTAACACTGCATCGGAAGTTCTAAACATAGCTCCTATGCAGCTTTTAAAATTTTTGTGATTTTGTCGTTGAACCGTATGTGGCGAAGTGCGAAAAAACCGATACTTAAAATGAGAAAGCTGGTAAAACAAAAAATGGCAGAAGTGAGTGCAAGAGCAAACTGGTAGACTGCGAGCTCAGCGAGAGCGTAAAAAACCTTAACAAATCCTTTTGGGCGACTGTTAAAACCTGGAACTCTTCAGACTGTAATTATTATTTTACTTAATGGATCATTTTCACTTTCATGTGACCTTTTATCGTTGTCGTCAAACCTTCACTAGAAGTTACATTCGCACTTGTTTCTATGTAAATGCCTATTGAAATTTTATCCGCGAAGAATTAGCGAATTATCCATTTTAGAAGCAAATCATAATACTCTTATAACACGGTGTAATAACTGCATGTTATAAAGATTTTTTTAGCGAAAAGTTTTATGAATTTTTATACATTTAATTCTTCCCGCAAAAACGGAACTGTATGCTAAGCACTGTGACCAGACTATCTTTGTTTTTTACAGTATTCCTGATTTAAAAAAAAATGCAAAAGAACTGATTAGGGCTTATTTTGTTTGATCCTGCCTCATAAATCCATGCAGTAAATTATTGTACTAATTCCTTCTAAATAACTTTCAACTCTCCCCCCCCCAAAAAAAAAAACAAAATAACTTATTATGAAGAAATAATGTTTAGTGCATCATTTATTCCCTCTAAATGCTAAATAAATCACAAATATGCAAGAGGATTCGGCATAGCTCATGTTTTTTTTCCGAATGGTGAGCTCTCGGCCGAGTTTGGCTTCGCCACAACTAAGGCCAGATGTGATGCCTCTTATAAAGAGACGGACAGTTACAACCTTCCCTTCTCAAAAGGATTCGAATCTCGACCCTTTGGTATCGCATCGGCTCCCCTAAACACTATACGGCTCTGGGTGGCTGCATAGCTCATATAAATTTCTATTACTATCGTTTCGAAGGTTAAACAGAACGCTTTGCGTCGGCTGGTGAAGAACTGCAAATTTATTCCTGTTAAGCCGATCGCGGTTGCTTACTATTGCTTTTTCTGCTGCCCAGACAGGAAAGTGGTTAGTGACTTTGACTGCCGTACCTAAGGGCCTTGTTAGAATGTCGGAGAAAGCATAGATGTAAATTGTCTTTCCCTTCATAGGTGGTAACGGTGGCCGGATATTAGTAATAAATATAAAATAATAAAACGGCTAAAGCCCGCCATATTTTTTTTAAAAAATGCATTTTTAAGAATTTAATTTCTTGGTGTGTTTTTTTGTAACACCAAAGACAAATCTCTTTTTTTTTTCTTTCTGTCGAAATCACATGAATGCTGTCTAGCTAAAAATAATATTTTCGAAGAAGCATCGTGTAGAATGTTAGCAAAATGAAGCTCAGTAACAAAATATTCGTAAAATGGGAGTATATATATTTTTAAAAAAACTAATAAAAAGTCTGTCTCATAAAAATTTGGACAAACATCTGCATTTTACTGAAGTATTATTTTAAAGCTGTACCAAATGATATTTTAAAACAAATCTTCAAAAACTTATAGCAGGTTTTCTGGACAGAATATTTTAAGCTCTCTTCCTGGTTATACTTTTCGTTTCACCACTTGGTATATTATTTATCCCCCTTTCCGATGTTTATCTAATTCAGACTTTATTTCTTCCAACTCATTTTCTAATATCTCAGAAATTAATAGCATTCTGTTCTACAGATCTGAAACTTAAGAACTGTTTTATTTTCGGCATTCATTTTGAGGACGATAGTTCGATCATGTCTAACCCCTTGCGATAAATAACTCGACAGACTGTGTTTAAATAAACTGAGGTAAAATTGGAACTGAAAAATGTTTGAAACGAGTAAATCCAGGTCAAGTAATAATCTAGTTTCGCCGTAGTTCAGAGAACTCAACAGGTAGAAAGAGTCCTTGACTCGGATTTAATCCCCCTTCTTCTCGCCGTTTAGATCATGCAGCGAGATATTAAATGAACTTGTTCCAAAATTCGGCCTTTATCGCCCATTTGATTCATTTCGCTCCGAAAGTATCGCCAACATCTTCTTCCTTGTTGAAAATTAAAATGTCGGCAGTGTTTTTTACTTCAGCTTTTTTAATGTAAGGCTTTGCAGATACTTATGCTGATAATGTTTCATTCTATCTTAAACTTCACACGCAATCTAAATTTTATTCAAGTCATCAAATAAGGACATGTTTTCCCTATTTGCTATGGAGAGGAACATTTCTTAAATGGACAGCAGACTCTTCTCCCATCTACTAATTTTATCTGGTTTTAAAGTTGACAATCCAGATTTGTTATTTAAAAAATGAACACTCATCACATCGTTCCCAACAAAAAACAGCAGCTCCCAACAAAATGTTTTAATATTTTAAAGCTGTATCATTTTTTTAATGAAGTGGCTGAACCGGAGTTCTGAATGAAGGCGGTAAATGATAAATCATAACTTGTATTAATTGATTCAGACCCTGAAATCTAAGAAGCTTAATTTAATGAACTGGAATTAAGTTACGCTTGCCAGTTACAGTTTCTGTAAGCTCCAAGCCATAGAAGTTTAGTTTAATTGACAACTATTTAAGTTGTCTTTTACAAAGTTTACTTACAAGGCTACACTAACACAGTAACATAGTTTTATGACAGTAAGCCGTTAGGTATAAAATTAAATAGCTGCTTTAGTAATTTAGTAATACTGGGACTATAACTAGGCATCCAGAAAATTTCTAAATTACACATTTAGCATGTCCCAGTGATAATTAAGGTACGTTTGCCACAAGTTTGCTGTTTATTTGAAGCTGCAAGGCCTCTCAACGGCCGAACGGTAAAGTCGCTGAGCATTTATAGTTCGGTCCGGGGTTTAAATCCTGGGGAAAGAGGTGGCTGCATGGGCACTTTTGTGGTTTTTCTCACGTGTAACGTGTGTACGAGTCAGTTTCCCTTAGAAAGTCCACCACAGTGGGACCCCTCCCCTTAGGCAGATAGCCATCGAGTACTTCGGTATAACTAGGTAAACAAAATTAATCTTAGCTGTAAGATCGTGTAATAGCGATTTTCTGTGTATATTTTATTTTGCCTTTATTTTAATGTAACTACAATTTCTAATTCATCAAATTCGACAGGTTTAGCTAACGCTATTGCTGAAACATTTGCTGAAAATAAGATGTAAGATAAAATAACGAATCACTAAAAAGCGAGAACTGTAACGAAGTCTCGTTGGGAAAATTCCTGAAAGTGCAGGATGTAAATTTTATTATAGCGAAAAATATAAGTATTAAATACAGGTCTTAAAGCCTGAACTTTTGATATCAACTCTACCTACCTTTTATCAAAATCACTTTCCTATTGAGCACTACACTGTCCAAATGGTTAAGACCGCTGAATATTGATAGTACCATCTGGATTTGAGCTTTGGCGAACGGACTGGCTGCATGGCTGGTTTTCGCGGTTCTCCTCATGTGTGACGTGAATATGAAGCAGTTTCTTTTAGAACGCCCTTCACAAAGGCATCCATCCTCTTAGGCATCTTATGCCGATTTTAAAATAATATATTAAAATTCTAATAATAATTTTATGTGTTATTAACCCTTAAAATAAC
>KK121583.1:485162-518053 GCA_000611955.2 Stegodyphus mimosarum | reverse complement strand
GGAAAGAATATTTTCATGGAGAATTTTCGAAGGGAATTTGATTCGTATTCACGTTACATATGGCAAAAATTACGAATACCAACCACTACAGCCAGCCCGTTCGCCCGACTGCAATTGAACTCTGGTAGAATTACTACTATTCAGCGGTCTACCCCTTGGCCATGGGTAGGGATTCATATTTTCGGAAAATTTCGAAGAACTGCTTTCTTTTGCTTATCTGATATTGGTACTGAACTATTTTTTAACTTTTTATTTTTATATTAAAGTACTTCTGCACTTCAATAAAATGTGTCTTTAACGCCCTTTAATAGCTATTAGCACAATGTAAAAAATAATTTTATATCAATTTGGAAGAATTCGGAGCCTTATTAAATCTAGCGACCTGGGCGGCCACACTTACTATTCGCCTCTTAATCCGGCATTGCTCTTATTCTGAAGGTTCTGAACAATTATTATTACATAGTGCAATACAAAGCACCCTCAGATTTTTAAGTAGTTATAGTGTCGACTTATATAATAAATGTTATTAAAAAAATATTTGTCTTAAAGTTACTCAAACTGGCTTTATATAGATTGTTTTTGTTGAATAGAACTCCCTCTTAAAAAGAATGGTTATGGGTAGGAAAATTAGGATGTGCTCTCGGATATCAAAAATTCATCCTCCTAAATATCTGATTAATTCATTTCTTTAGCTCTCCTGAACTCACACAGTAATGTAAATAAAAAAATTTTACAATTTTTGATGCATAGGTTACTGTAACAGCCGGTACTGGATTGCAATTGAAAAAGTTACAGACGCCTTTTCCGAAAGGAAATCTTCTAACCTTTAATAAAGTTACGAGATGTTCTGAGTTCCACATTTTCCTTTTTTTTAATGTTTTTTCCTAATGGAGGAGAGAGATTGCATCACGATGAAACTCCAGACAGAAAACAGAGAAAGGAGCTCTGAGAACACCTCTGTTGCAGTATTTCATCCAATTTCCTAATCACTTGGCGCTTGATTGGCGCTGTGGTCGATCTCATTGCAACCCTCAAGTCTCATCGAGTAGAGAGAACGAAGGGGTCGGGCAGGGAGGAAAGATTCTTGTTAAGACTTCCGATGGAAAGCACTGACAAGCAACATCTGAGTCCTCTCTTCGTCAGTCGCTCGGGTTTTCTTACTACTCAGGGATCATTCAGAAATTTCCTACTGGTAAATAAAGGGCTTATATAATTGAATGATTCCATTCACTTCGGAACCAGAAATACGTCCTTTCCTACTGCCTTTTTATGGTAAAACCAGAAATGAATACTCTCTTACCTACAAGTGGTAGGCAGACTTTGATAGACACCTGCACCCAATTGATAATCACTTATGTTCTCTTACCACTAAACATCAAGATTTAGTAGCAGCAGCAGTGCACAGTATTACAATATGAATGCAAACTGCATTCATTCTGTAATCTGGGCATTGATATGAATTGTTGGTCGCAGCCTTTTATGATTCTAAAATATATTATTAATACTTAATTTGATAATAAAATGTCCATGTAGCTCCTGAAGCTAGTGTCACACACGACAAATAACTAGAACAATTTGGTGCATTTTTCTCTAGGTTAGGAATGGTTTTGATGAGGTTATTTTGTTTTATGAGACACTTTATAAAGGAATTTATCGCAATTAACTTCTGTAAAATTTTTATACTCTATGGTTTATAGCAGACCGTCCGGTGGCGAAGTGCTTAGCGCGTCGCGCAGCTGCAACACAAATCCGGAGTTCGATCCCCGTGCTGGGTAAGGTGGACTCAGCCTTTCATCCCTTAAGTGGGTCAATAAAATGAGTACCAAGTTCTCTTGCGGACTAAACTCCGTGGGGGGGGGCTGCGACAAGCTGACCACTTGCCCAGGGCATATGCTGATGCACTCCGGAGCCCAAAAGGTCAAGAAAGCAGAAAAAGGGCACTGCAGGCTGTGGCCCACTACGGCTGTTGCGCCACTGATTTTAGTTTTATGACTTACAGCAAGTTCTATGGTTTCTATAACGTTATTATATTCTGTAAGGTTGCAGGTAAACTGATTTAGTTGTTAGTTGATGACAAAGATGGAAGACTGGATATTGAGACATGATTAGTAGAAATGGACAGTTTGCAACTTTAGGGAGACTACTAGAACTTTAAGAAATAATTATGACCGGGAGCATAGTCTTTCCTTTTGTGGAAAATTGGTACAAAACGTTATTCTAAATTGTTGATTGTCCCTAATATTAGGTGTACGATAATCGCTTGAGATTTCAATTTTGTATTGCTTATTTTGAGAACAGGCAGAACAGAAGGTGAACCAACTTATCATAGAGAACTATGTGGTGTTATTTTAGGGAGAAGTAAAAGTGTTTTAGTGAGTGGCAATGCTATATTTACAAACTCGCACCACTTTTAAAAGACTTTATTTATTTATTTGGAATTATATTGTGCCAAATATTTTGCTTATTAAGAGCGCTTTTTTCTTGCAAATGGCCTCTGCAAATAAACAGCAAAAATTCTAATTCATTCGGTAAATAGGCTGTCAGGACTGAGTGTTCGGTGCATATTCTTGGCAAACATCTTCGTGAAACATGAAGTCCTGATCTTGAACAGGGAGCTAAATGCAGCTATGTTCTGTGGTAAAATACTGTGAATAAGTGGTAGAAGAACTACACGTCAGATGGATTTAAAATCCTCTTTTATTAAACCACAATTATGTACAGCCACTTCCCAAGTCGGGAGGGATACAGAAAATAATGACCGCCACTTGGGTCTAAACTGAACAATCAAATTTAATTTAAACTAAAGCTAATTAGGAATTAAGTAGTCGTTGCTCACAGAGCTAAGAACGCGAGGTCGACCTCTAAACTAAATGGGTGCGTAGCAAGATTTAACTAATACTGACGCGCTAAGAATTACTTCAATAAGTAATAACGTAACAGCGCTACGGCTTAGAATTTAAATACTTGCTAGTCAGGCGAACGTCGAATAGAGTAACAGTGGTCTGAGACTAAAAGCTCTCTCACACTGAAAGGTTTCTACATTTCGTTTAAATAGAACTTGGCTCCACTTCAAATTAGCATAAAGCTGAAACGCGCGCTTATTCTAACTGGAAGTTGAAATGAGAAGAGATATGAAATTTGGATAATAATAAAAAGGAAAAACTGCATTTGTTGAAAAATTTCAAAATATTTCTTTTATCAGGGGAAAGAGCTAGTCCTGATATGCAATGAGATCTATCTTCTGAACTCTCTCTCTTTTCTTGCTCTAAAATTCCTCTGGAGCCTTTGAAACAAATGTAGCTTTCCTGTAGCTCATTTAAGTATATATATTTTTTAATAGTATTCTTATTGATGTTTTTACCACAAGAAAAGACATTAACAAAATTCTTTCAGGATTTTAAAACTATTGCAAGTCAGTTCCAAATTTTTCAGAAGAATCCCTTCCTCAGAGCTATAGAAACTTATGTTTCTATGAAAATGCAAGCTATTTGTTTCTTTCAGTATTTTAGAAATCAGACCTTCTCATACTACTATTAATTCTAAGGGCACAACACACGCACAAAAAAGATCTTCCCCCCCCCCCAAAGTCTGATTGTTTGAACCCTGTTCGTATATTTTCGTGCCAAGAATTTGCATTAAATCCTTTAAACACTGAAAAATCTAGAGGAATTCTGTTATTATTGGATCGAAATGGTTGCTTAAGAATTGACACTTTTTTATTTGTTCTCTACGCTACTTAATATGAAGGAATTACTTTAAAAAAACTTCTTAAATACAGATTCATGAGACATAATTTTTGTTTCTTCTTTGTTTGTTACTTTGGAGTGCATGCGTTTTGGAATACAACGCTAGATCGCCCTTGAAATTAAAAAAGGAGTTTCGATCATACGTCGATGTCTATCCTAAACAGGTATCCTAAAAAATAATTATTTAATCAATTCTTCTTTCACTCTTGATTATGCGCCTTTGCTAATTATACTGATTCAGTTTATCAGCTATGCTATGTCATTGTTAGCTTTAGACCAATTTCGACCCTATAGATCAATAAAGCATCGATGTTTACGTTGCGCAGGTTCTAACATATGCTTGTAACGACTGTATGTAGATGACACAAATGTATTAATTCCTCTTTATTTCATTATCAGAACTTCTTTTTTTGTCGTGTTTATTCTGAGCCTTCTTGACTCTTATACAGTGCCCATTCTATGAATATAAACCACTCTTTTTTTAATCTCCTTTCGCTGCTATTTCTTAACTTATTGCGTACTTTTTTGCTGTAACAGAGTAAGTTATTTCTACCTGACAAAGCTGTTAAATTATAGGTAAATATTTAAAATGCATTTATAAACTTTGTGAAAGCGAAAGGAAAAGATCTGTTTTCCTGTAAATAGTTCTTGAAGTTACCTCCATTTTTAATCTTAATCGTGCTTTACTTTAATATAAAAATTGTATTTTTAGCCTAATAATTCAGCTTTTTTTTAATTTACTTAAATAAACTGTAATTTGTCTTACAATATTAAAAAATTATTTAGTTGTAATATTATTATTTTCAGTAGTATAAAATCAAGTTTAAAACAGATAAGAAATTGCATTTGTAAATACAAATTCTTTACCTGTTAGAAATCGCTGCAGTGTATTTTAGTTCCCGTAAATATACATAGTTTTCAATTGGATTTTTCTGAATTTTTTTGTAATTCCTTCATTCATTGCCATTTTTTTTTAAAGCCATGTTTTCCAAATATTTTAGCTTTACTTTTCATGTGGCTGTGGTTACTGTGAAAAAAAAAACACAGGAGTTATGAGACGATAACTATTCGTAAATATTTGTGAATGTATGTAATTATATAACAAAAGAAAGAATAGTTGAAATTTTTCGCGACCATCAAACATTGTCTCTCAGTCCAATAACGTCTCGACACTCACTTTGGGAACAACTGTTTTATACTAAACATTTATTTTTTCTTTTAAAAATATATTTACGTCTTCAAAGTATGTGAAACTCATTTCTTTCGCTGAAGAATTTATTTGGTGACACTTCAACATCAGCCTCTTGTATTTGCGAATGCTTTCCACTTCAAGCCACTCAAAAGAAGGAGGGGAATATCACTGTAGTTGCTTTTATTTTGAATTTTTTCGTTGTTTCCCACCCGCTTTTTGTGAAGAAATTTTGTATCTGTTCGTTGTAGTACTTTCATCTTTGAGCATCACTACTGAATTTTGGTTAGCATTTACATTTTTCGATTTCGATTACTTTTCATTTTTGCCTCGAAGTGACCCATAATTTCGAGCCTCCAACAT
The DNA here is from genome assembly GCA_000611955.2 of Stegodyphus mimosarum. Lineage (NCBI taxonomy): Eukaryota > Metazoa > Arthropoda > Arachnida > Araneae > Eresidae > Stegodyphus > Stegodyphus mimosarum. The sequence continues at coordinate 512,755 of KK121583.1, read as the reverse complement.
CACTGGTATTTTTCGAATAGCTTTAGATTCCTGCTTTCAGATATCATTGTGAAGATTAGATCGAAGAATATGTATCTGGTGTTAGAAATTCTGAACCAAAGCTTTTAGAGCAAAGCATATTATTTCATAGAAGACTGTATATGACTATGTTTTTTGGAATATTAGAAAGAAAATTAAATTACGCCAACTGAATGCATTAATTTCAATAAAAAAATTTACCAAATAAATACATAATTTCTTCTTTTTTAATTTTTGAAAGTGATTGAAATGTTAGAAACAGTAGAAAACAATGCTTATACGCTGAATCAGGTTCAGTAAATTATCCCTTCTTTTACCTCCGAGTACATACAATTTTTGAAAACTAAAGTTCTTCTTCAAGTGTAACAAATGAGCTTCGATTTATGCTTTACAGGAAGGTAAAAGATGATAGTTTTTTGTCGAAATATAATGGCGAGGCAATTTATGCAGAATCCCCTTTCACAAATCGGGCCTAAAACTGGTTCCAGACGTGGTGAAACGTTTTGCCACACCCCTCCAACTTTTCCACTTTAAGCACCATCCATCTAACTCTTGTTAAATATCCACGCTGCTCCTTTGGTTTACCTTATTTTCCTTTTCCAGGTAGATACAACCACCACCTGTTTGCTGCTCTCTTGCAAAGAGTACCTTTTTGTTCCTTCACTTCCTATGCCCCACCAAATGTGTGAGAGCTGTCTCAGGTAGGGGATTGAGGGGGTGTGATACAAATTTGGCTATTTTTCATCAAGTGCTAACAGGCAAAACGTGTAATTTTTTACGCACTAATTTATCTTCTGGGAAAAGAGATTGACAATTAACATTATGTTTGTATTAAGACTTAGAATTTTTGCGAAAGTTTATTTATCTTGCCTATACCATTATTTGAGGCCAAACGCGTACAGATTTATTGATGTTCATTAGACGGCAGACCGATTTTACAGTTTGGTAAGAATGATAACATTTCATGCCATCTAGGATGCTATACAAGAAATAAAACGCTTTTCTTCATCGTTCATCCACATTAAAGTAAAACTACAGTGTGTTATTACGGACGTCTATCTGTGATGAGGAAATGCAAGCCAAGGGTTAGTGTAATGAAAAGGAAATGTAAACTAATAGTTAGTGAAAATTTCCTACGACGATCACAAACAGTTCCGGAGAACTTCGTTCTCTGTGGTGGTGATCACCTTGCTAGAGAACAAAGCTATTATTGACGTTTGGTGCTGGTTTTATTTATGTTCTAATGACCACTGATTAGTTTCAGAAATGGTCTCGAAGATAGTTTTCATTGTATATACCAAAGAGAAGGATAAAAGTCTTAGAAAACTTTTAGTGGCTATTAGGACCTAAGCAGAGCCACGGAAACGAAATAGAATTCTTTAGCAACAAAAGCGCTCAGCATAGAATTAGTTACAAGTTGCGTTGAATGTTGTGAAAATGCCATCTAAATCATATATATTTTTTACAGATATGAAGCTGAATGCAATGTCGAATCCACATCTTTTACTTTCTTGATCAGTTTTTCCACTAAAATGAAAGAATGCCGACGACACTCAGAATTTTGTGAAGTTGTGCAGATCCTTTTGCTTCCCGCTAATGGAGTGCATTCTAAGACCTCAGCATAAGAATCCTAAAACTCGGCTGCTCAACTAGAAGGAAAATTAAGAGCGATTATTCCTCCTCACTTAAAGGAGATTTTTCACAGCTTAAACAAGACCGAAAATTCTATTTTGCCTAGCGCATAAATATTACTTTGCGCCTCATTATGGGCTAGTTGAGAATTCTTCAGTTTTCCTCAACTCTTTCAACAATATTCTTGCTGCTACTGTTTCCCATCGCTGATCTAAAACAAAGAATTATTACTACGAATATAATAACACCAGATATGCTAAATGGTATCGAAGGCGCGAAAAAATGTATTCTATTAAATTAATTTCTTTTCCTAAGTTATTTATTATTTATTAGAGAACATAGAAGAACGGTTTCTTTGATGATGTTTTCTACCCGTGCTTCCACCGAACTTTGTCCTTGAGGTTATTCATTATGATTTTCCAAAAAATTATAATTTGCGGAAAGAGGGGAAGTTGATGCAAAAACAGCTAACAAGAACTTACGTTTGTAGGGGCCATTAGGATTTTTCGATGCAGGAAAAGCGAAAAATGAATTTTGCCCTTGCCGAGATTCGAACTGCGGAACTACTAACAACCAGCTGGATGTACTAACTTCTTACACCAGACAACACGCATAGATGAATGTGATGATTCTTCATGTACTTATCTTTTAACGTTCTAAAATTCATAAAAACTGATTAATTTCACGTAATACGAATTTTCACCTATCTTCATCCCAATAAAGTAAAAATGGGATAAAAATTTGCTTTCAAATAAAGTTAAAAAAATATTTACTCGCATTCCATACTTGTTTATAAGATTGCAACAGAAAATTGTGGTAAGATTTTCAAGAATATTATTTAAAGAAATATTTATTTGTCGCAGAAATGTTTATGAAGTGTGAAAAGATTTAATTACTATGTCTTTAAGAAAACTGATTTATATGTATGTATATATATATATATATATATACATAGCCTTATATATATATAAATGCAAGGCTAATCCCTAATATATCAGCTTATTTAAGCTGCGGGAAAGTAATAATATTGTTAAGGACAATTAACTTTTCCTAACCAGTCTTGTGCTTCATTGCGTGAAAGTAATGCCTCAATAAATTCATCTGCTTTATCGTTCGGAAATTAATTCTATGGTAGTCTTTTCTTTATTGTGGAAAGATATTTAATTATTTATTTGGTCACATATTTCTACCCCAGTAAGCTTTTTTAGAAGTCTGCTGTCTTTATCCGCTTAAAATATTCGATAATACAAGGCACAGTAAATAGGAAATTTTCAAATATGGGAATTAATGCACCTAATAATATTGTTGTAGTTTGTAAACGCTAGCACAAGAAAAATTTTTAGTCCAAAGGGGCAATTTGCCCTGAAAGACTATTAATTTCGTTTTAGCATTTTGCGTTGAAAACTATAAACAGCGAATCACTTTTGAAAATGTTGCCACCAAATATTGTCGCCCTGTATTACATTTAAAGAAATTAAATAATGAAGAATCTGCATGAATGTATGTATGTTTCTCGCATTGTGATAAAACAACGGTACCTATAGCCATCAAAATTTGGAATAAAATAATCTTCCATCGAATATGGGCATGTGGAAGCCCTAATTTGAATTTGAAATTCGTTTTATTATCGATTTCATATTTTGTAACACTTCAACGAATTTTTGATTAACAAACTAAACGATTTCAAAGCGAGCAATGGCAACACTGTACGGAGGGGGCTGGGGTACATTTTTATCTCCAACGCGCGAGACCCTGTATCGGAAATTTTAAAGATATGCTCATTTTAAAATTATTTTGTGATGTTCCTGTTGAACTGAATTTTACGGTTTAAGTGCGAAGTGCATGATATTTAATAAATAAAAATACACAAAATGTTAAAAAAACGCCCCTGGGGACGTAATTTAAAATCTGAAACCTTTCAGATTCCCCCCCCCCCTTCAGATGATTTTATATACAAACGCCTAAAAATTTTTAAATAACCTTAACAATAACCGAATTAGAACATAGCTAGCTAGTTAACCTTTAGGTTATCACGTGCGATGAAAAAATTATTATGAATAACAATTATTAAGATTTCCATCTAATCATATTTTGTCACGATAGGTTGACAGTGTGTTTTATGTTGTGCGGTGCTTTATCATGCAATTATGTGTAACGCGGAAGCTTTAGGGAAGTTTCACGCTTTGTTACATTGAATTAGTCGGATAAATTTCCATTTCTAATTCAAAATTATTAGTTTAATTTGCAGTTTATTGCACTTATGGTGTTTTACAAATGAAATATATCTATTTTTTAAAAAGCTTAGTGTGTAAAACATACATCAACTTGCCATTTGGAATGGGTAGGCTTGTTAAGTAAATTCATATGGCAAACATGAGCAAAATGTAATGAGAACTTTCGGGAAAATTACAATAGCTGAAGTTCATAAATTATTCATTTTGTTGAAATTCTAATAACTTTCAACTAATTTTATCTTCGCTGTAAACAGCGCAAAGGATGTTGGAAAATATAGTCGTACCTTTGCATACCCTGATTTGGTACTTCTGAAATATTTTATCTCTCTTCCCAAAAAATTTAATTATTAAAGGAATACTTGGTTCATGGTTTATAAATTAAAAAAGCGTACCAAACATGAACGGGGCAAAACATTATGAAATAAAAATGCCAAAAGTCGCGCAGTGCTGGTTTGCATATAATTGCGATTATCAACGTAAATAGGTGTGCATTATTCTTATCTGGGGCTCACTACATATGCAATGCTTTGATCGAAAGCGTTATTTTCATTCTTTTGTGGTCCCTTTGAAACTATACATAAAACGATTCAAGTGCAGGTATAGTACTTCTTTATTACTAAACCGTCTGTTGAGGACTGGGCTAAAATGTCCGAATGTTCTCACGCTGGGGGGGGGCAGAGATTAACAGTCATTTCAAACAATATTACTGCAAGTTTATTTACGTTTGCCCAGTTCTTTTTCTTAATTGTTGGTTTCTTAAACATTTAAAAACAGAACAGAAACACGCTAAAGTTAAAATTAGGCAAAGCAGCAACCTCGTGTTTGGCGTAATTCAGTTTCTATATTTTCTTCTATACTTTCTAACAATATTCACACTCTAAAAAATTCTTTTTAAGTCGTCGATAAACTTAAAGATATTTCTTCCTTGCGCTCCATTACGGTTTGTTTTGATGTTTGATGATGTGTTAATGTTCTAGTCAGAGGAGCACTAAAATGGCTTAAAAACTAGGTTTCGAAAATTCCGTTTCATGCGTACTGAAATTAAAGATTTGATATCTTTTACTAAATCCTTCATCAGTGTCACTTTGTTTTCCAAAATGAATATTATCCAAATTGAAGAATTAGCCATGGGGAATCCTTTCAATCATGTACTTGCTGACATTTGCTGACTACTGAAGCCAAATTATTTGAGAAATTATCTCTTCTGTATTTCCTACGTAGACTTACACTTTCGCGCTTTTTGATGTTAATAAAGGAGATTTATCCCAGATTTTGTCTGCTATAAATTTGATTGATCCAGCCATCCAGTTCACTTTTGAAACTGAATCTGACAATACCCTTCCCTTCCTTGATGTTCTTGTAATCCGTAGTGAATCTGATTTTAGCAACTCTTTTCTGTTTGTTTGCCTTTTCCATGCTAAGTCATGTTCACCCAGCTAATAAAAAAAATGACTTCTTTTTAGTATTATGTATTCCGCTCTCTCAAAGTTTCTTTCTCAGAATCTTTGCTTGCTATTGAATTCAATTATTAGAGATCAATTCGTCACTGACCGAGAATTTTCTCCAGTGATCATTGATAAAGCCTTTATAAAATTTTCATCGTGCCCTCAAAGAAGGCATTCTGCTGTTAGAAAATAATATTAATAGCTTTCTTGTGCTATCGTTTCTTCTTTCTATCAGTTATAAAATTGCATGGATTCTCCAGTAGTTAATTTGTTAGGTCATTTTCTCGCCTGTCAATAAAATCCATGGTTCGATTCTTAAAGATTTCATTTTTGCTTTAATTCTTGGGAAATTTATAGCATAGCTTCTCAATGTGGTTTCAGATATATCGGTCAAAGCAAAAGAGCGTTAAAGTTTCGCATTAAAGAATACGAATATTATGTTCGAAAAAGACGAAATTAACAAATCTTCGATAGCTAATCATAGTTGGAAATTTAATCACAATTTTGACTTTGGGTCTGAGAATTATCCGAAAAGCTTTCTTCTGTTGCCGAATTGGATTTCCTTGAAGCTTTTCACATTCACAAAGATTTAACTTGTTTGGTTAATGACGCTTTTAAAATTCTATTAACTTAATTTTAAAAATTTTCTTCACTTTTTTTTGCAGACAGATGGCACTACATTCTTGTTTGCTTTACTCCATTTGGGTGCGAATGCAACCCTTGCTTTCCCTTCACTGCAGATTTCTATGCTCCTGATAAAGACGGACTTGTACTCGCTTCCCCTCGAAATCGATAGTCTTGACTAAAATTTACGCTGAACACAAATCTCGCTATACGAAGCGAAGCTTGCATGCATTTTATCCGTAAAGCTACGAACGGAAACTGAACGGCTGCTTAAGAGTTTTACTTGAGAATATTTTCTTTGCACCTGCTTTGAGTAGCTGCTCCATTTTAGTCGCAATGCCATAAATAAAATGCATATCTCTGAGTTTCGCTTTGATATAGCGAAGCATACGGCTAGAAATTCGCACTGTGAATGAAGATTTACCTCAACATAGCGCTTTCACCTACTGCTCAGTAGCGCCCTGTGCCACTTTAGTGTGCCATTTCTCAATACACGTTCGATTACAAAACCTGTTTATATCTGGTCCCTCTCCATTTTTGCCAGATATTTTTCAATCATTTTGTATGTGCGATTATAGTGCACAATATATAAATTGTCTCAATATTTGTATACAGAATTCATCAATTAAGAATTTATCACATGCACATCTTTTTATACATCAACGTTCGGTATTATCTGCGGTTTTTTTAAGTTTTGAAAGCTATTACACTGGGGCAATAATTTTATCGCAGTTCCACAATTATTTTCGCGAATTTAGAGAGTTTTCTAAGATTTCAGGTATATAACATAATTTAGTAAATTGAAAGTAAATCCACTTATTTCGACTTTTTTTCATTTCTGTTACAACTGTTAATTTTTTCAAAATAAATTTTAAGCTACTTTTCGTTAAAATTTCCGCAAAAATAAGTTGCAAAATAAACTATTTGAAAATCCAGATTACAAGAATAGACTTATATATGAACTATCCTAAATTTGGCTGGACTTCCTGGAATACAGAAAAGTCGTTTTTCTAAGTTACATCGCTATGCATACAAGCAGTCAGATTAAAGCTGTATAATATAAATACAGGAAGTCTAATTAAAGGGTAAATTTCATTTAACGTAGTGCTACTGAACACATTTGTAGAATTCGATTAGTTTATAAATGTAAATTTAAATTAAAAATGCATTATATAATTTATATTTAATTATACACTATATATTTGTGTAACTGCTTAATTTCTAGTATACACCCCCTCAAATATTAACATAAATATTCCACTACTTTGTTAATAAAAGTCTCAGGCTGTGTGAGTTTCGTGAATTGGCACTACGTAACCCCATTCACTGTCCGTGTTTTGCCTTTTTGAACCTCAGGTAAAACTACTGCCGTGGATATTATCCGCAAAAAGAGAACAATAATGTGCAAAGATCTGTGATGTGCTGTTATTGATTTTGTTTTTGCTTTTTTAAATCTCAAGGATCCTTTCTCTTAATTGATTTCTCTTACTTTTGTTGCCAGGGAGCAAATTTATTTATTTATGTCAATTCTTTTTCCGTATTCAGCCTGAATTTTAACCGTTCTTGTGATCTACAACTTGGGGTAAGATAAATATCTTAGGCTATGGCTTCAGTAGCAGTCGCATTATTTCCATTGAGCAAGACTTTGCTTTATTTGATTTAAGGCCTCTGGACCAACAGTGCTGTCTTGTGGCGATCATCATTTTTTCCCCTCCTTTCTTCTTCCTTGAAACCTTTTATTTTTTCTCTTGAAAATTTATTATATTAGTTTGATTTTTTCCCCTTCTTCTTTTTTCATCCCCCTCCAACACGTGACCGCAATTCTATCCAGGCTATTGCATTTCCCGCTCAGCGCGATATCCTATTCCGAATCGACGAGGAAAAAAGAAACGATGAAGAGTAAAAATGGAGAGACTCGCCTTCGCTCTGTGTCTCGTTCCCCGCTGTGTTTTCGTTTAAAGCCAAAACGTTTTTCGGACGCCCCGTGGATCTGGTTATCGCTTCGCGTCGCTCGTTTGTCTTGTCTCCTCGAATGCGGACGGGGATCTCGCATACATTGAATGCTACTCTTGCTTCGCAGATGAATTTCTCTTCGGTTCTGAATGGACACGGTTTAAAATCACACTCCTTCATATTAAAATGACGGTTAGATGTGTGTATATTTGTATGTATATTTATAGAATTCAATCTATATTCTGCATCATGTATATATGTACAGCTATTGTAGTTTTTACGGAAGATGAAACAAATTCACTTTTTAGTCATGGCCGAAAAAAACTGCTGCGTAGTCTGACTGGAGCGAAAATCAGAACTGGTGGTTAAAACATCATTTTTACTTTGAACAGGGACAATTATTCAGAAACACATTTTCGCTTAAATTGGTATCACACTAGGGGTGCTAAACGCGCGCCACAATTTCTATATACGCATTTTATATTTTAGATAATCAAAAAAGAAGCTTAGCGAAGAGACGTGACATTTCTTGGCAGAGCAAGCAGGCAAAAGACTGATGCATAGTTGCAGTAGCAGTTATAAGCTCGTAAATTCTTTGTTTTAACCCTGAGCATCGATTGGATAAAGATTTCATTGCAGTTACTGCAGGGAAAGCTAGATGTGGCATGGTTCAATATGGAGCCTTGAAGAGGGGATGCATGGAATTAAAATTAAGAGTTTAAAAAACTGTACTCATTCATTGCTTACTGTTCATGTATAAAAATTAGAAAAAAGCATACAGAATATAATACACAAAGCACAATCCGTTAACACAATTCACAAAGAAATATTGAGGGAAATTGTACTGATATAATAAAGTGGTAAATATAAGTTCATTTATCATAAAGAAATGTACTGTATAAAAAAAGTAATGTAGTAAATAAAGATTTTAATCGAATTTTAAAATTCTGAAAAATCCTATGTATTCCGGTAAATAACACAAGTTATAAAGAATGACCACATTTCCTATTGTGGGCTCTCACAGTGTAAGTGGTATCATATCTAGCTACCGACTGAGAGATCGTAGCTGGAATCCCAGCTTTACAACACAGCTGAAATTTTATGATGTTCCTGTTCCGAAAAACGTAATGTCCCTATACTAAAGCTAAAATTTGATGGAAGATAATTCGTCACCACCTGATTTTATCAACTGGATTTCTTGCCTCTCTTTAGTTCCCCTTGAGTTGTGAAGAATGTAAGAAAATACCTCATTTTCCGGGTGTGCATTATCGTAGTGTAAGTGGTAGCACATCTAGTTGGTATTGAAAGATCCGTGATTGGATTCCTGGCGAAGGCGTAGCTGAATTTTCATGTGCGAAAACTTAATGTCTGTATAAGTTTACATTATATAATTCTAAAATTAAAATATGTTAAGAAAGAAAAAATTCCTATTAAAAATTTTAAAATATTCTAATGATAATCTGTATGGTTTACTAAGAAATTGATAATGTTTAGACAAGGCGTTCCTAATCAGTTCGATAAACTGATAATAATTTTACTGTAGGAAATGTAACCAGAGTTGAAAATAAAAGGAATTAAATTCAAAAATTTCGTAATAACTTTTAGGGCTTTCGGTTTACCAGTATGTCGCGAAATATCGATTGACGAATAAATTTTATTGATTTAACGCAGACTGATGAAAGCATCAAATAACTTGCTTATATATCTTCAGATATCACAATTCAGCTGCTGTTTTAAAGGCGAGGTTTCCCTATACACTTTTAGTCCTATGATTCTACACAATTTCAGCCCTATTATTGTAAACCAAAGTAAGCCAGTTACTCTTAGAATTTGCTTCACTAAAGCATCTTCCCTTCAGGAAGATAGCCACCACTTTACCTCAATTAATTATCCAACCAATCAGCACACGTAAAATGTATTTTTCAATTAGAAAATCTTCTGTCATTTACCTTTCGAGCTATGGTAATCATCGATTGATAGATAGTAATTAGGTACTCTCCTAACTGACACACTGCTATGTCAGTTAGGAGAGCACACTATAAAAGTTATGTTAGAAACCATAATATTCCTTGCTATAACTTCAATGCAGATTAAGTAATGGAAATGTTTGCATAGTTGCAAAAGAAAATTATTATTACTAAATTACTAAACCAGAACTCTTGGAATTCTTGTGATGCAACTCTTTGACACTGTACCATCAGAAGCGGCTCCTCTTGTGCTTCTTTAGAAGGTTCCAACCGGTTCTTGAAGGAAATGTTTCCTCATCATAAATCTCTGAAACAGTAGGCGAAAGTTATGAGCGTCTATTCGGATGAGAAAAAAAGACATGAGTCAAGATGTTTGGAACTCCTGCTGTTGTTTTTGTCATAAATATGATCACATTGAAGAAGTTGCATAGCTATCACATGATTCTTTCACCTCTGACCGAAGCTGTGTAAAAATGCGCAGAATACAAATTAGCCCTGTTGGAGAGAAGGCGACTCTGACAATGTTAAGCTAATTGCTGTTAAAAAATAACTTTGCTGGAGATAAACCCTGTGGTGCAAAGTTGCGAGTCTACAATCGAAGAGGTACTTTTGTTCCAATATGGGAAAGTAAGAATTTAAGGCAATAGATATATATTTCAAGAGAGGAACACATCTGACAGGAAATCTGATTGGAAAACGATGAAACATAGCAGTGTGCAGAGAAAGCAGCATTTTACTTAAAATTCATTCGAATGTGTATGCTTATTTTAATTACACTGTCCTACAGATGTACTCATTTTGTTATGTAAAAGAGATGAAATAAGCTTTTACTAAATATCGCCTCCTGAAAATGAATATGCATTTTATTTTGGAAGACTGGCTGTTATTTGAAACTGCCTGTTTCAAACAACAGGTCCTGTTTTACAATAAACTGTCCTGTTTTGAAGTCGAAACCATGTTACATTTTAACACACATATGCAATACTAGTATTTTAAGGATTCGACATGGATGAAATAATAAAACAAAAAATGAAGCTTTTTCTTACTAAGTGTCATCTTCTAAACTCTTCATTTGTTAAGATTAACTTTTGTTTAGAAATAACAAATAAATTTAAAAACCAGCATTTTTGTTACTAAAGCAGTTCTGTTGTACATGAAAACATAGTAGACTATAGGAAAATCTTACTCAAGATTCGAGCAAAGCACTAGCCTATTCATTTCAGCCAGTCATTTGTAGCTAATCTACATCGCGTCATTTCAAATGCTTCAACAAAAATCGTTGATATCGTTACTCTGGATTCCCCTTTATATTCTTCTCCATTACCGCAATTTCTCGATGAACGTGTTCTCCTTGCTCATCGCTGACGTTACCATAATTGTCAATAAAGAAATTCAAATAAGAATGGATAGAAGTACATTCAGTGACATTTGGCACCCAGCGTTTACATACGTGGTCACAGGATTCTCCATTACTTGTTCATAAGTCTCTTCTTTTCTGTTCACTAAAAATTCCTGACACACTTACGCTGTTTGTTTACTATCATTAAGTTTCGGTTCAAATTGAGAATCACGTGGCAAATCGCGTAACTGAAGTTCAAGCAAATATATTTTCTTTTAACTTATCCAAAATTAGAGTATAAATTTTCTGCATAAGTATGCAAATGCCGGGTCATCTTTCTAAAGTGTCATCAAGTTCTTTATCAACCCCAGTTTGATATGAAGTAGAGGAAACAACAAGAGTTGTGAAGTAACAATTTTCATACTAAGTACAAAAGGCACATATGGAGGCCAGTTCTTTTTGTAATCTAAATTTAATGTTTGTTTTGATGCTGCACAGTAGTCGAAGCTTTCGTTTGCGTCTAACTGTAGCTTTCATACCATGAGCACCGGTACTTCTGAACTCCTGCTACCGTAAAGACCAGTGCTTCTAAACTCCGCAGATATTATGTACTCATGTTTTTATATTATATTCCCATATATTTTTGTATTCAACTTCAGTTAAAATCAGTAACATAATTACGTTAGAATGTGCCACAAAGCAAAGTTTTTTTTTTTTTTTTTTTTTCCCAAAAAGTTTCAATGCTTATTTTTCGAGCTTTAAGTTGCTGCTCTCATTGCCTTGTAGGATTTCTGGGAGGCGCTATTTAAATTTGCAATTAAAATTTACCTTTGTTCATCCTATCGAGGGATTATTCTGTGCGTATTTCCACAAATTTTACCGTAGCAGTGCAAGCTACTTAACAGTGTTCCTTTATATAGTCAGACTATGACATGGAAACAACATTCAATTCTGATGCATAGAAATGAGAACCAGTCGAACTTTCTTAATATCATTTCCATGATCAGCACTCCCATATTAGCAAGGATTAAACCCTTTCACTTGTGTAACGGTATATTTTTATTTTATTACACAGCAGTGTGATTTTTCTTAAATTTCGGAATAAATATTAAATATTTAAAATCAAATTGTTACTTATCAACTTCAGAATGTCGCTGCAAATTTATCTAAAATATAGCTTTTTTTTAATTCGCGATGCTGTCACCCTGACTCGAACCCTGGGCCTCTCAAATAAGAGTCGAGTATGCTTCCAATTACACAACGAAGGCATGCGGAAGGGAGGGAGAAAATACCTTATACAATGTTTTGTCACTTTATTCTGCTTTCACTGCCATGAAAGTTAGTTTAAATTCTGCTGTATTTTATTGTTCTGCTTCAGAGCTACCTTTTTCTTTTTCATATGAAAGAAAACAAATATTGAAAAATACTTCCTTAATATGTCGCATATCTTATCATAAACAAATAAATATTAGCCAAAAAAATTTTGTTTAGTTTGAAGGTGTATTTTTTGTGCATAAGGTGTACATACATATTAAGCTGCACATGGGTAGTTTCCATATTGAAATATTTGTGCTATTCAAGAAAGCTCAACACAGAATAACAAAACTACATTTTAAAAACTGCTTGAGCAGTGAATGAGTTTTGATTTATCACATGAAACAATATTTTTAAATATGAAAGGATAATGAAGAAGCAAATGTAAAAAATGAGGATTAACTGACGTAATTTATAACCTCTAACAGAAATCTCGTAAATGTGAAAGACATGAAAGGAGACTGTATTAAGATGATAATAGCTCGTAATTTTTAGTTGGGTTAATCTCGGGAAAAAAATAGATAACATGTTATGACGCATTTCAATACAGAAAATCAGTTGTGACATTGTTTAACGTATATGCATATTTAATAGATGTATTTTTTTGGGGGGGGAGAATTGAAATTCCTTAGTCTTCTGTAAGAATGACAAATCACGAGAAAATATTCGCATTGAATATCGTGTTTCTTGTGCATGGCCCCAGTCATTTTTTAAATCGAATGGATAAATCGTACGTTATGTGGTACAGTTTTTCTCATCACTTTTGTCCAGAAAGAATTCTTGAAATATTTCTCAGGTTTTCCTGAATGTTGATATTTACAATTTTATGTATATTTTTCTAGTTTGTTTACCTATACATCTTCTGTTCATTGAAATTCAGCTTTTATATAAATTAGTACTCTAGTTTGAAAAAACTTACGTGTTTTCTTTTAAGTTTCAGGGAATTAAATAATGTCAATCAGGTGAACGTACAAAAAGTTAGATTTCGTATTTTACACATTTTTTTTTAAATATAAAAATACAGAAACAAGAAAGTCATTCAGAATATTTTTGCAATTGGAAGTATACGTCTATAAAAACGACGATTTGCGAAAATAAAAATTGGGTAAGGACTTCACGATGGGCACGATGTACGTAGTTTTCACACATGTTAACAGAAAATAGTACTAAAATAAATGGGGTATCTAAAATAGAGTTATCTCGATGGCCAATGATTGCATGAAATCTAACTGACTTCTCTGACAACGCATTTTACAATTATAAAGCTAGGAGAGGAGTAGAGATGAAATAACAGTAGAGAGATATCAAACTCCATTCTCCACTTTCTGCACGAAAGGATAAAACAGCGACTGCATTGTGTATATGAGCGAAAATAAATGCACTACCTGTGAAACGAATTATAATTTAACTGCAGATTTTCAAGGGGGATGTACATTTTTAGATCATTTAACGTTAATTATTATACTTTGATGCATAGTATTTCTTGAAAGTAATATGTAGGCAGAGAAATGTCTTGTTTACCAGCGTTTTCTGAATCATTGACGTTTTCAATTTCAAATTAACTACAAGCATAAATATGTAAAACAAAATAAGCAGTCGTGGAACTTCCGAATTCGTGTAAGTCGGGATATTACAGTATACATGAAAATTTACAAAATTAGTTTCAGATGAACTGCTACTTACGCCAAATTGAAATTTATTTTTCTACTGATGGTGCGATAGAAATTATTTTTATTTTTCGTTCAAGTTAAGCTTCATTCACGAACTATAGCCCGGTTTACTGGGTTTTTGAAACATCTGCAGCACTATGGTAATAATAGATTGTATGGATTGGAAGAAATAGCTAGGAAAGAATACTTGCTTTCAAATTGTTGTTACGCGCTGTTCAAATCGTTTGGGTTTATTTGATCATTGCAAAGTATGCAGGGGCTATCTGCTTAAGGGAAGAGACGACTTCGAGAAAGACTTTCTAAAGGGCAGTAGATGATATCCACGTAACACATGAAGAAAATTACGAAAATGACCATGCAGCCGACCCTTTCGCCTGAAATCCAGCACAGGCCAAACCAATAATGTTCAGCGACTTTACCACTCGACTACTGGTGGGTTGTTCTATGAACAAAAAATGAGTATGTGATGTGAGGGTGCTTAAAATTTCATTTAACGTGGCATTTTTAATGTTATGCTAACCGTGATTCTTTAGAAGTATGTGCAGCAGTTTCAAACAAAATTTGTAGCATATAGCATTTTTTTTCTCTTTAAATTAATGATATCGTTTACACCCTGATATATTTATCCGATGAATGAACTGTCAATCCATTTTAATATTCTCCTTTTCTCATATTACTTTTAATGCATCTGATATAATTTTTCTTTTTGTCGTATTACTTTTAATGCATTGTGTATAATTTTAATTAGATTGTTTGATTTTTACAGCTATGGAGGCAGTTCCCCCGCCCTGTCGGCGACGACACAAGGCCATACATTCTTGAGACCGGACACGCCTAATAACGCTAGCAGTGTCGGCAGTAAGTATATTTCACTTAATTAGGGAGATTTTGTGCACTTATTCTTATATTAACTTCTTTTTGCTTACGTTATGGTTCTCGATTATTGTCTTATTTAATATCACAGATCGCAAATTTTTATTTTAAGTTTGCAACGTTGCCACTAGATGGCAGCACCGAAATTTGTAAGCGTAATTTTATATGTTCGATTGCTTAATGCGCGATAATCCACTGTAGGTCATACTCTAAAGGCCCAGATTCTGTTTATTACTATTTAGCGTTCCCTAAATATGAGTGAATCTGAAAATAATTTTCTTAGTGAGCACTTTAAAAAGACAGAGTTTTTTTTGTTCACATTCATATATTTTTTTCTTTTCATTTTAACCGCGCATGTATAGAAACGTTTATTTTCTACATTTAACCGGGTCTCCATCTATTTATTTATGTATTTTGTTGTTTTTGTTGCCTGTATTGTTTTAAGCATTTGTTGAATATGCGTGATACATTTCGTTGTTGACATGAAAAAACAAGGCATTCGGCAATGGATCGCTTTCTGATGTACGCACATCCTACCACTGGAACATTCATAAAAATGATAATGAGCCTAAAAATATTCCTTCCGTAGACTTGCATCACGAGGCTTTAATTTTTCTCTTTTAATGTTCCCTTCTACACACACACGCTTTATATCGACATGCTGGTTTCCTTTCTCTTAGAAAAGTTCCACTTTCTTGGTTTCAAAGGATTCTCATGCTATCACTGAACTGTATCGACCTGTTTCGAAAGGGGGAGAGGAAGAAAAAAAAAAAATTCGAATGGCCAGAATATGATACAGCCTTAAATTCTCATTGATAGAGTTGACTTTCACATTCAGTTACTATGAATTACGTAAAACTGTGCATAGCTGGTACATCTATTCTTACCCGTTTTCCCTCTCTGCTTCAAATTACTGTTTAAACAGATGGAAGGTAGCCAATGATAAAGTTGTTACTCTATACGACTGAATGTTTACCACACACCCCTTTTCTCAACGATTCTTTCACGAATTTGCAATTCATATTTTTTGCTCTGTGATTTCTCGTGAACCAAAAAGGTAATTTGTTCGTTAATATTTTTGTTCTGGTTTTTCCTTACTGCATAACTGTTTACGAAAGATCACTGGAAGTTCGGAAAGGAAAATTTGTATTAATTTATTTTTCGCATTTTTAGTCATTATCTCCCCTTTACGGTTAAGCTGATAAGCATAAAATTATTTTATGCGGAAATAATCGGTGAAATAAGGAAAACGAGGGCCTGTGATGTAAACTGACCTTATCATAAATTAAGTACAGTTTTTTTTTGGATCACTTTTCATTTCCGATAAAATTAGATCTCATGGTCTATATTATTTTCCCATGATCTATATTTTTATAAAGAATGCAAACAAATTCTGAGCACATTTCACCTTGTCACTCACTGAGCTTGTGTATCAATAAGAATAAATTGCTCAAAATTTACTTTCCATTGCCAACGACCACTTTTAATGTACCTTCGAATTTTTCAATAACATACTGAAAACATTTTTAAAATTTGAAGGATATTAACCTGGAAGAAGTTGCACTTTCAGATTATGGTTTGTATCATTTTATTACTGTTAAGGTTGGTTTATATCTGTAACATTTTTCATCAAATTCTTTTTGGATGGGACATGCTATAGAGATCTCAGTTCCTTTGTATTGTTTATTTTTTTTTTCATTCACTGAGAACTATAAATGATAACTTTTTATTTGTTATTTTATTTTATTTATTTAGAAAGAAATGAATATTTAAAAATTGAATAGTAAACCCTCCCACCCCCCATGATTTGGGTACAGATCATTAGTGGATCATAAGTTTTAGTCCAAAGGGGCTTTATCCCTGAAGGACTATTGTTTTCGTTTTGCGATTTTGCGTCGGAAAAATTAAAAGTCTGAATCACTTTTTAAACTGTTGCCACAAAGTATTGCAACCCAATATTATATTTAAAGAAATTAAATAATGAAGAATCTGCATAAATGTATGTATATTTCTCCAAATGTGATAAAACAACGGTACCTACAGCCCTCCAGTTTTGAATAACGTACGTTTCCACCCGAATATGCGCATCTGGAAGCCCGAATTTGGAATTTGTTTTATTATCTACTAGCTTTTACCCACGGCTTCGCTCTCGTTGATGTCCTTAAATAAATTTCAAAGACTATTGAAAACAAAAGAAAATAACTTGATTTTTTTTTCTTATTGCCTGACCAGGATAATCAGGATAAAATTTTAGTTATTACTTATTTTTCAAGTTAAAAACACACTCCGCGTAAAATTTCAGTAAATACTCCCCTTCTTCATTGAGTTAAAAAGAAATCCATATTGATGTCGCTAAGACGCTATTCTGCACAATTTTTAAAATCCGATTTGGATATATCAAATATTGCTTTTTTTTTTTTTTTTTTTTTTTTTTTTTTTTTTTGTTTTGTTTTACTAAAAAATTCTAAAGTCAAATATAATTTAAGAAACTGAAAAACATGCTTTGTTAAGATATCTAACTACAAAAATAAGTAATTTTCATTACCAAGATTTCAAAAAGTTTAAAGTATTAACAAAATGTTAATTCTTTTTCAGAAGAGCCCTAATAGGAGTATTATTCTAGGATGCTTCTGTATATTATATTATACGTTTTTCCATTCGGCGCTAATACATATAAATTTCTGGCTTTGGATACACGCGAACAAGCAACATATAGTTGACCACGAGAAAAGCATGGCTTTTCCAAATGCACTCCTGCCACTTGTAATGTCTGCCCTTGAGCTTTGTTAATACTAGTAACAGCAAAACTAAGCTTGATTGCAAACTGCAGTCTTTTAAAGTGAAATGGTAGGTCAGTGGGGATTATTGGGATTCGAGGTATGATAACACCTGTTAAAATAATTTCACCGATTATATTCTGCCCTAATTGTGTGATTTGAAGCGTCGTTCCATTACACAGTCAAGGTGCATCTATATTTCGCATAAGCATAACCGGTACATGTAGTTTCAATTGGAGTTTTTGTGAGAGTACAGCTGCTAGCTCTAGTGAATTTAAAAACTCAGCAGGATATGAAGTGCTGTATCCATGATTGTATCTATTGACAAATACTCTTTTATTTCTCCCTGCACCTCTTTCAAAATGTCAATGTTGGTTTTGTTTACGATTTCATTTGAAGGTGCTAGAATTGCTCTTGCACATAACCAGTGATCACTATTTAAATTGTCTTGCAAGTGCGGGTAAACTTTAGCAATAAGCTCCACATCGTTTTCTACCAAATTACAAAATTCCTCTGAAAGTAAAGTGCAACCTTCAGCATCTGTTTCCAAGCATCCATTGCCAATTTTCAATAGTGTCTCTGCGTAATTCCCTGAATCTACATCATTATGAAGATGCACCCTCATATTCGTTTCAAGACTGAATTTTTCAACTTTCGTCCATAAACTTAATGATTTGAGACAGGCTTTCATTTCATCTGTAGGTGTACCTCTCTGGATTACCGGCAGAGTTTGTCGAAAATCACCAACCAATAAAACTACCATTCCTCCCATAATATCTGTATGTCTCGCAAATCTTGAAGCGTTTTGGTTTAACGCATCTGTAGCATTTTTTGTGAGACATCGTATTTTCATCCCACGCTAAAAGCTTACATTGTCGTAGCATTCTACTTCGAGAGCTACTTTTAATGAAATTGCAGATGGGTGAATCTTAGTGCGCAAGATTCAACGGCAATTTTAAAACGGAATGTGCAGTACGGCCGCCGATTAGTAGTGTAGCAGCTATACCAGAAGAAGCCAGAGCAACCGCTATTTTCAGGTCTTTTCTAACGGACATTAATAATAAATTTAGCAAAAACGTTTTCCCGGTTTCTTCAGGAGCATCGAGAAAGAAAAGTGCACCATTCCCGTATTCTATTTTATGTAACACCTGATGGAACACGTGACTTTGTTCTGGAAGTAACTGAGAGATTAATTCTGCTCCTTGCTGCTGCAATGCAATACAATTGTAGTATAATTCTCGAGCAATCTCATCATTAAAGTAATTTTCGTCTGATCGTCGTGGACTAAGCATTCCAAAATCTTGAAGCTTCTTCTCCACCATTGTCAGAACCTTGTTTTCAGTTATGATCAGTGCTTCCTTATAGATGTGCTCATTAAAAGTCATATGTGCATGTACTCGCTGCAGTCGCCACAAAATATCTTCCATCATGTCCTTCTTGTACTTGCCTCATAAAGTTTTTGGATTAGAAAGGCCGCAAGATGATATAAGGGTTGCGTAAAGTTTCCTGATTTTATCTGGTGATCGACATTGTACAGCTTCTTCCATAGTTTTGTTCCAATGGTTATCATTCTCTAACAGACTCTGAGTTTCACATGCTTCTCTGTAAGTTCGACATTCTAGACTATTAACAGTTTTAAAGTCTTTAAAGCTAGTTGGACCTCGAACAGGATGCAATAAAATGCGCCGACAAAAACATTCAAAATTCGTTACATGAACAGTGTAGACACGAGCAGGAGCGTCCGATGATTTAATCGCTGGCGAATTTTCAACAGGTGTACCTTGAACGCCACTTTGCCATTCTTTTTTTGAGTTGTTCCATGTATAATAACGGGGAACTTCGGAATACAATAATCTTTTCGCAAACGTATCTGTCTGGCAAAGCTGGAAAAAAGCGGTCAGTGGGGTTTTAGGAGGAGATAAAATTCTTTCTTGAAAATTATTCTCATTAAAAAAAAACACGCTGTCCATTTTCTAAATGTACGGTAAGATGTGTAACAGTCGGATATCATTCATGTAATGGAAAACCAAGGAGCCGCCGCGCTGCCTCATTACTACTGATATATCGCCCTGCTTGATAGGTTTATATTTCTTACAGAGGCTGCAACACACCTTCGTTACGCAGATTGAAGATCGCCTAGTCGCTTCCATTATTGATATATTTACAAATATATTTAATCGCACGAACAGAGTTGCAGGCTTCAACATTAATGTGAGCATTAAATAATTTACATAGAACGGGTGAATATGGCACAACCAGCTATTATCAAAAGTCTTGACTACCCCACTGCGAGTTTGAATCTTAACTCTTCTACCACCATCTTCGGATGCTCTTCCTCTGTATAAAGTGTAACCCTTATCATTGTGCAATGTTTTCTTTAGTAGCTACCGTGGGAACTTTTTCGCACATTTGCCATTTTTCATGTAAGGTGATGCTGGATTGCGAGCTCCACAGGGACCATGAATCATGTTTTTGATTACGATCTCGTGCAATTCATATCTAGTTCTCGATCCGGGATTTCGGCGCTTATAATGTTATCTATTTGGTTGGATCGCAGCTTTTACTTTAACTAAATAAGAATATGCACATGTGGCGGACCTCGTTTCTGCCATTCAATGCAGTACATGTGGCACTGGACGTTTCCAAATACTTTTCCTTTTGTTATTGCATTAATGATCTTTTGAACTTTTAAACGAAACACGCGGATTTTATTTGTTTAATTTAATAATAAATTAAATTAAACAAATAAAAATTAATAAACATTTAATCAATAAATGTTACACTTTCACGCCCTAATTACTTAAGCGATCATCATGAAATTTTCAAGAAGTATTTTTGATATATTTTTGCGTACGTACGGGTTCGTTATGGATTGAATGCACAAGTCGTTAAAAATTTAACAAAAGTTTATTCTTTCCACAAGAAATAAATCAAAATGCTGAAATATTTCTTCAGAGATATTCGCACAATATCACATTATCTTAAACGTTTAGCAGAACTAAATTAAAAACAGATAAACTAATTCTATCTCACAGCGAAATCGCTACATCATAAAGTAAACAAATAGCAGTTCGCTTTAAACAGCTACAACTGCAACAACAACTACAACTGAGATGAGGTGTTTCAATTCGGCGTTTATAAGCTTTTTAATTATCACTAGAATAATCTCAATTTTTCTAGGTTTTTCTGGATGGCAACAGAATTACGGGATATTTATTTATTAAATATTAAATGCACGCGCTCTTTTATTTTTATTTTTCCGACCGTAGCTTTCTCTTCAAAAATCGTCTGCGTTGCACGGGAAAATAAAGCAATTTTAATTACAATTCTAAATAAATAGCCAAATAAATATGAAATCCGTAACAATATTATAAAAGGTTAAAAATGTTTGCTTGGTTTAAGCTACGCACCTGCGCGCGCAGACAAACTTTTACATCGTTTAATTTATCGTTATGAAACTTTCAACATTTAATGTTTATACAACAACAATCATTTTAAGCTATGAAACCTGCTTAAGTTTCAACAGATAAATTACATTTTATAGCCTGTAACCTTTTCTAATATATCAAAAGTATTTCTTGAAAATTTCACGATGATCGGTTAAGTAATTAAGGCGTGAAAGTGTAACAAACGGGCAGACAAACTCACATTCGCATTTATAATATTATTTTGGATTTCATAATTTGTAAAACTTTAATAAATTTTCGATGAACAAACTCAAACTATTTAAATGTGAGCAATGGCAGCACTCTGCGGGGAAAAAGAAAACCTTTTTATCTAATGCGGGAGGAACTGTGTATCGGAATTCTAAAGATATACTGATTTTAAAATTATTTTGCGATGTTGCTGTTGAACTGAATTTTATAGTTTAAGTGTGAAGAACATGATTCTTAATAAATAAAATTAACACGCAAAACATTAAAAAACGCCCCTTGGACGTAATTTAAAATCTGAAGCCTTTTAGACTTTTTTTTTTAAAATTCCCTTTCACATTCTAACTTTGATAATGGATATAATACTAACGGATTTACTACCTCCCTTGACTCTAAACAAAATACTTCTAAATTCCTTGGCGCTGGTTTTCTTCGAAGACCTATCTCACTTTTATCACTACCAGCAAATTCTAAAAATTGAATGTGAAACTAAAAATAAATTTCAACTCCTACATAAAGTGACCAGCTTGTAATGGCTCATGCATAAACTGTACAAGTTTGTAACGTGATACTAAATTTACACTATATGAAATTTATGCAATTGGAAGTGAAAGCAGATGTATTTTAATAGTTTTAAATCTCCAGCTAGTTATTTAAAATTTTTTAATTCTAATTTTTTATTTTGTATATAGGTGTGTGAGCATGTATGTAGTTATTCTTTCCTTTCAGTAACTATTATACAAGGTGTACCAAATAACAGTATGCCCAAATCAAATTTCAGTACAGCACTGCCTTTATTAGTGTATTTGGCACATTTGAACATATGTGAAATCCATGCATTGGGACACGTTCTTCTAAACAAATCTTTCTACAAAAGTAAGTGTAATTGTAGGAATACACATTAAATATATAGACTTCATGGTTCGCCTTGCATATACTTTTATTTGAGACACCCTGTGTAATGGAACTAATTGGAGGAATCTTTTAATTCGTTTGCTGTGATTAAGTTTTTTTTTTTTTTTTTTTTTTTTTTAAGTTTTTTTTTTTTTTTTTTTTTTTTCAGCTACAATTTTATACAAAAGAAGTGATAAATTATAATATACTTAAGTTTCGCCTGCCCTCTTTCCTTGGCTACCTAAGACTTTGCCATGACCCAAACTGTGTTTTTACATGTAGGCCTGGTAGCACTTCTGTTTAAACTGGGAGACTTTTTTTTTTTTTTTGTTATATCTCCTTTTTCCCCGGTAAAATTCTAAATCTCGCGTTTTCTGATTTATTATAGTTTACATACTCTTTTTCAAATATAGTTCCAGAGGAATTTTCGATCGGTACGGGAATGTTGATGGCAATTCTTAAAGAAAACTAACGCTATGACTTATACATCTCTTAGTTTGACTTAAAGTTTTACTTTTACAAAATGATCTTCAACGCAACTTAAATTTTATTCAATATGAACTCTTTTAGGTCCATTACAAAGGATTGTAAAGCATTTTATGAAGACCTAACTAGTATTTAATAAGTAAATATTTATAGTTTATCTTACTTTAAGTTTGTAAATGCTATATTATTAAATTTATCCGCACGTTGATAGGCTGACTAAGCTTCAATTTAATTTTCATTTGTATAAAACGGTTTTTGTACGTAAAAATTATTCGTTTCTTGGTGTTTTATCACTATATAATCTTAAGAAATTACAGAATAGAATGAATTTAACCCGAAAAGTAACCTAAAGTAAATTTAAATGTCCCAGCAGTAAAAGACTGCTGAATACTGCTAATTTGTCCTGAGCTCGTATCAAGGTTAGCGGGCGGGTTGTACAGTTGATTTTCGTGGTTTTTCCCACCTCGAATATGAGTCACTTTCCAGGAGTCATTCCAATCCTACTTGAAGGAATCCCTTCTTTCAGGCTGATAGCCCTCGTGTGCTTTGCAATATTTACGTAATCGTAATCATGTTATAACTAGCTTAATGATACGAATAATTATTATAAAGCGAATTTAATCATATTTATCGGACAGTTCTTTTGAAGTTATCTCGTCGTGCTGCTATTAAAATTTGAGAAACTAAAATCTTAATTAGCCGATAGAGATAAAGTCAACCCAAAACTGAATCATTCTGAACCTAACCTTTGAAGAATAATATACGCTTCTATGTATTTTTCTCCGCTTTACTGTTCGGCCAACATGTCGCCGCTTACTTCTTATTCTTCAATTTTATTATTATAAGAATAGAAAAGGAAAAGTATGAACTTTCAAGAGAGTCGAATAGATTAAGCACATTAAACTGCATATTTTATGTTAAAAATAATTATATTTTATGTTAAGAATGTGTTCGTTAAGAAGAAAGAAATACTGAAACGGCCGCGAAGAATGCTTTTTTCGAACAGCATCCAGCTTTTGTCATCACGCAGTTTCATCATCACCCACCATGAATAAATAAATAAATGAATAAAAACAATATAAATAAATAAAAAGGTAAATAAAATTATTATTATATACAGAGAGAATAAATAAATATGCCGCCCAACCGAAATAGTGGTTAGAGACACTGACTGCGGTACCGAAAGCCCTGGTTTGAATCCCGGAGAAAGCATGGTTGTTTGCAAATGTTTAATGTCTGTGCGACATGGGGCACGCTAAATATGCGGCGAGCCTAAAGTCCTCTAGAGAGGTTGGCGGTAAGGGAAAAGAGGTGGGAGACCCTCGGACCCATCCTACGCGAGGTGATCTCGATCAAAATTGGGGGCGGAACTGAGAAAAGTCGTACTGTCACCTGTGTGGTGCTCAAGGCTCTAGCCAACGACAGGCGCAGTCTTGCACTACTTGCCACGATGAATTTCGCGGGCTTGTTCTGACGCTACTGTCAGACAAGGGCATTAAGTCGGAATTATCGATTAAAAGCATAAAGATGCAGTAGCTTGTGGTGTCGATACTGTGAGGATTTCCCTTTTTTGTCCCCTCACGTTTCATCCCGTGGTCAAAAGCGTGCAGTTCCGTCAGCTGCTACCCTCATCCCCCTCATCACCAACCATGGAGGTAAGGAAAAACTTTCTACTTCCATGTCACCAACCACTACTGACAATTATTTTTTCCGGCTAACGCGTCGCTATCCCCTATCTCATTCATCAATATTCCCTAGTGTTCTAGGGCTAATGGTTGGAAGGCCATTTCTTGAGACAAGGAACAGAACACGGTTAAATGGCAACTGGCTTATTATTAATAATCTGATCAATACATTGACTGCTGTGAAGTGATTTCAGAACGGTCACAGATGTGAAATACAATTCTGTTTGCAATTATATGTGATTATTCTAAATTTATCACTTGATATTTTCATTCATTTCGGTTTAAAACATGATCATGAGCGTACTGAAACCTAAGTTAATTGAAACTGGACATGGTCATCCAGCTGTAATAGTCGAAGGTAGAACGGGTACGTTAAAAAGAAATTTTTAAAATGACAATAAATTCTGATTGGCCAAGAAAATTACTGCAACGGAACTTGAGACAAATTCTGAAGATGATGTATTGCAAAAGTAAACCATATTTTTTTTTGTTAAGATAGAGACAGAAGAAATGTATCACAAAGCGGAGGGGGGGGGGAGAATTCGCATAGCACCACTTGCTGACAGCAGTATAAGCTAAAGACACAGATCTTGGAAGAGAAGAAAGATCCAGTTCAAATCCATACCTAACAAGGAATTTAATGTAAAATATCTTTTGTTTAAAAAATATCCAGGAAGTGGCAACACCAACAAAAGTGCCCATGCGTATCTTTTGCGCGCTTCCTTTAGAATCCACCACACTGTGAATTATAACAAAATGTATTGTATGTTTTTAAGAGGGCAAAAAGGAAGACTGTCAGACAATCTAGCTGATGAGCGAATGTTTTGTAATGCTTCATCTTTTGTAACTGTGGCCAAGAGTATTTGCTTCTTTATTCTCTAACACCCCCTTTCTTCTAGTATATTATTTTATCTTTCGTTTAGATGCCAGTGCACGACCGTCCTATTCCGGGCAAGCATTTTCATTGTGGCCATTTTTTCTTTACGGTTTTGTACTTTCGGCTCTTAACCAAAGCGGGAAGATTCAGTTTTCGTGACTGGAATTCTAATAGCTTACACTCCCACGGAGTTCTTTCTTGTTATTAGGTTACTTTTCCTCCTTCTAGATGGCGCACCAACTATGAGCTGTATCTTTTTCCCCCTTTCTTCTGCATCTCTTCCATCTTCTCGCAGTCTTTATTGCTATTTTTTTCTATGTTAAGCCCATATACGTTGTACTTTTTTCGATTATTTCCTGTTGTTGTGAAGAAAATTGTTTGCATTATTGCTTTTTTCGAATCTTGTTTTACAGAATGATAGATTATAAGAGAGATGGTTTTAGAGTGAAAGGCGGAAAATTGACCTTTATGGAAACGGCGGATCTTTGCAACGATGGATGTGAGGAATTAGTAATGTAGAATCATAGTTTTTCTTATTGAATTTCTTGAAAATACTTTCGCAAAAAATTCTATTTATAAATTTTCAGTAGCAAAGTAGTCTCAGTATTCCTCAAAATGTTGCTGTTGACGAGATGTTGCAGAAAGTTGTTCGCCAGTTTCAGAGCAATTTATTGCAGTAATTTACTGCAGAATAGGTAAAACTGGCGCATACATGTATTTTGTCTTGAGTTAAGTTTCTAAAAATTCGATGGGCTATTGGTATTTTGCGTCGACTTATTGTAAAGACCCGTATCACTTTTCAAACTGTTGCCACCAAATACTATCGGACTGTATTACATTTAAAGAAATTAAATAAGGAAGAATCTCCATAAATGTATGTATGTTTCTCGCATTGTGATAAAACAACGGTACCTAGAGCTACCCAATTTTCAATAACGTAATTCTCCGAATAGGGGCATCTGGAAGCCCAAATTTTGAATTTGTCTTATTATCGATTTCATATTTTGTAATACTTCAAAGAATTTTTTATTAACAAACTAAGCGATTTCAAAGCGAGCAATGGCAACAATGTATTAAAAAAAACATTTTTATGTCCAGCGTATGAGACTGTGCATTGGAAATTCTAAAGACATGCTCATTTAAAAATTATTTTGCGATATTACTGTTGAATTGAACTTTATGGTAATGAGAAGAACAGGTTTAATAAATAAAAGTAACACAGGAAACGTTAAAAAAACGCTCCTTTGGGCGTAATGTAAAATCTGAAAGCTTTAAGATATTTTTTTCTTTTATATTACTTTATAACGAGCATAAAACTTGCCCAGAAAAAAGTGTAGGAACCGAGAGAGAACTTTAAAAATAAATTTCATTATTTGTTAAAAATTAACCCTCCCCCTAATGAGTGAACTACCTTATTTTAGTAAACCCTTCAAGGAGACATATATTCAATGAGTGTGTCAGGGAGCTAGATTGTCTTTTTTGGAGTCAGCTAACCTTGTAGGTTAAGCTTTGGATGCAAGTGACTCTGGAGTGAAATATCGCCATGTGAAGTATTTTGTTTCAGAATTTATCTAGTAAAAATAAAACGATAAACATTACACAAGTTTTCAATATTAATTTGGAAACTTAGGAGTAGACAAGGAAACTATATTTAAGAGAATGAAAAATTGTGTATAATCAATTAAAAATGTATAATTTTGTCATAACTAAAGATCCAATATTTGTCTATGCTCAAATACATAACATAATTGGTGGATGAAATTTCGATTCTTTTAATAACTCTTACTGCAAATTTTATATTTTTTTCGGACTATTATGTGCATGTGTGACGAGAAATACAAAGATTATATTAACTGTCACTTTGAACTTCCTTTTACTTTCTGCATAGAATTTATTAAACCGTTTGAAGTCTTTCGGCCTTTCTCATAAAATAAAATAAGTGAGTTGAACACTTATTTATCACCAACCTTCAATATAAACGCGAGTTGCTTTAAAATTAATTTATATAGACCTCTAATGAACATTTGTACAAATGAAATAGCAATGAGTGAATAGAATATATCAAAGCATGTAGTTATCAAAAAAATTATATTTGTTAAATCTATTCATACGTCAATTTTTTTTTTTTTCTGAATCCATTTTATCCGTTTTG
>KK121583.1:468556-485128 GCA_000611955.2 Stegodyphus mimosarum | reverse complement strand
CCATTTTACAATCCGTTTTGAAAAAAAAAAAAAAAAGAAAAGGAAAAAAGTCATTTATTCTGTCCTTACGAATAGATGTCACGCAAAAACATCGTTCAAATGTATTCGAGAGCAGTCAAAATGGATATTTTCTTTAAAATATGATACCTGAAATTTTTCCCGATTACAATACTTCGTACTAGAAAGTAAAAATTAAAAGAAAAAAAAATATACTTCCAAAGCAAAATACCGAATGAGAGAAATAAAAAGAAAATTGCGTTTCTGAAAACAGAAATATGTAAAGAAAAAAAATATTATTTTTGTAAAATAAAAAAATAATAAACGTTTTAAAGGTCTTTTTCTATAATAAAATATTAAAGAGGAAAAATTAAACTTGTGGGAAATGTATCACTTTTGTAAATAAAAAAGCGAAAAAGGACAAAGAAAAGTTTATGAAATAAGAAAGTGAACGGAAAAGAAACGGAAAATAAAGTTTCCATTTGCAAAAGCAAAAAAATGTAGAAGGCTAAAAAATAATAAATTTAGTAAAAACTGAAAAGAAAAAAAAATAAAGAAAACAGGGAAAAAAATAGGCTTGTAAAATAAAAAGAAAAATGAAAAATGTGAAACAATCTCAATAAAACAATACGAAATAATTTAAAGTAACACCTTAAGAATAACACTTCGTACCAATAAGTATTTAGACACCATACAAATGCCGATCGATATCTACAGTCCTGATAAACGTCACGCCCTCCGCCATTAAATATGTTGTGGGGAACAGCATGTGTATTAGTCTAATACAAGATGCCACGAAGTGCAATTCTATCTGATTTCGAAAAAGGTGTAAACACAGAAAGTATCACAGAAATGGCTGATCTTTAAGGGGCATATCTAGGGAGCTGAATTACCCTATGTGATTCAGAAGGGGAAAGTAAGTAGTGGTGATTGTCGGAATGTGCCTCGAGTCAGCAGACGGACGAAACTGCGATATAGAGACCTACGAGTGCTGTCCAGAGAAATTCAGAACAAATTCAAATTTCTAATGGCACAAAACTTGAATAGTTTAATATCGATATTAATTTGTTTAATTCTTAAGTTGCACTCAGCATATTTCTCCTTTTTCTTGTAACAGCGACCGAGCAATTAAAGTCGCCTTAACCATGGAATTCCAACAGCTGATCAAGTTTGATTATGATGTTCCCATTATCTCTCCATGTATTATAAGAATGTAATCCAATGTTTTTCTTTCATAAATCTCCCTAAATGGCAGCTAAATAAAAGTATATTGTTTTCTTCTGTAATATTTTAAATTTGTATGAGGCGACAAACATGCTGATCGCATAAAGCGCCGGTAGTGCTGGAGCCGAGCTTGAAGTAAAATTCTGTACAGAATGCACATTTCTCTTCAAGTGCAACTTCAGAATACGCTACTAACTAAACTTCTCAGTAATAAGCTAAGTTAGTCTCAGTAAGAAAAATAATTCTTTTTAACTTATTATTATTGATAACAGATGGAGTTCACATTCTTGCTTAATTTATTAAACCCTTAGTTTTCCTGACGATAGTACTCGAATATAGCTAAACTTAAGCAACCTTTGTAATTTATTAATATAGTAAATAGTGTAATAAACTTAAGCAACCTTTGTAATTTATCAAGAGGGAGACATGAAATTCATACTACAAAGGCACAATGTAATATTTAAAGGATGAGGAAAGTATAATATAGGGGAAAAAAGTTTACTAGGAACGCATACAGTACGAAATAAAATAGGAAAAGCTTGACAGAATGAATGTATATAACAGTTGTTGGGGTAACGTTCCGATTCTTCAAGGAGCATTTGTTTCAGTTTTTTGTTGTTGGAAGGTAAGATGTGTTTCCCTAAAATCTTAAGACGCCAGGTGTTTCCCTAAAATATTCCAGCATGTTCAATGGGATATAAATTCGAGCACGCTGGCCAATTCATTTTGTGGATATCTTTACTTTCCAGCAGCTCCTCAACAGCATGAGTCCTGTGTGGCCGTGCACTATCATCCATGAAAACAAAGTCGGAACCAATGGCACCCCAGAAAAGACGCACATGGGGAAAGATAACTTCATCATAGTAACGATCTCCAGTATGTATCGTTCTCTCTGTCGAAAATGTGGAACTCCGTCCGCCCGTTCGTCATAATGCCTTTCCAAACAAGCACACTAAGGTTGCTGTCACACATTCGTTTATTTCGGAAGAGTAACTGTTTGGAACAATTTTTCTGCTTTGTCGCAACAGCCAATCACCACAGATCACTTGTACCCATCTAAAGGGGAAACTGGTTCTCCATTACGAACAAGCTGATAGCTGATTGTTTGAAAACGAACAACTTGCAATTTTTTTCGAAATAAAGGAAAAAATCCCGTGTCTTTCTTTTAATAGTAAATCAAGCAGAAAAATTGTCCGAAATAGTTGTTCGTATGAAACAAATACATGTGTGATATGGGCCTAAGATCACCCCAACGTTTTCTTTCCGTGATGTTTGTGGGATAAAACGCGTTCTACCTCTCGAAACTACTCTCATTGGTAAAGATGTGACTCTATTGATGAGGTATCCAGTCTTTGTGTTCTCTACACCACTGTAAACGATGCCGCCGATGGACTGCTGTCAGTGATACACCTTTCAGGACGCCCGCCGATTAGGCCACCTTTATTAAGTCGTCTAGCTACAGTAAACCGGGGCCTCTGTCATCCGGTTGTCAGGCGCAAGTGCTAAGCGATGCTGTCCGCTGTCTGGTTTCGATCTCCTTTCACCTAGAGGCCGATATATTGGCCATCAATCAACGTTGCTTTCCTAGGCAAGTACCATCAACCTTTCTTACAGCCGTACCTGTCATTTGGAAGGCGTACCAAGTTCGTGAAACAGCACTGTTATAAATTCCATACTCTTGGGCAACAGATATCCAGTATGTCTCTTTTCAAGCTTGTAAATTCTACCATGTACATATAAAAGCATCATGATGTTTTTTGTAGTCATACTGTGTATACAGTCTCCTTTTCACTTACAGAATGCCTTTCTTTCTTCTTTTTCAATTGCTTTACACCGCGAGCTGACTCCTCGCATTTTGTGTGCCAAAAATTGTACGAATTCTCAAAAAAAAATTTTTTTTTTCCCACCCTGTTCTAGGTTATGCTAGTTTTAAAAGATTGACACCTATCACCACCACAACTTCAGTCCAAGTCAACGAGACAAAGCCCATGGATATTTCAGAACAAATAGCAGAAATTCGGATTGAAAGGAGCAAAATTTTATTGCAAGAAAAATTACAAGAAGGTAAGCTCGTAACATCCGAAAACTTGTATCATTTTATTTTTCATATAAAAATATCGTAAATCTAATGCATTATTTCTCTCGTTTCGAGATTTTAAGCACTTAAACCTTGCTATTTTTCAGGTACTTTTGGCCAGATTTACCATGCTGTAATTCGAGATGAAGATGTGATAGCTTCCCATGGCCTACATGCATTTGTTAAAACAGTCACAGGTAAATTAGTTGCACGTATTGTGTGAAAACACAAAATCTTTGAACAAACGTTTATTTCTTAATTCCGTGTTTTGAACAATTTCTCCAAATAATATGCAAATGGGTCACAATTACTGCACGGAAGATACTGCATTTATATCATAAAAGAATTTTTTTTACTTATATGCAGTGTCACTGCAAAAGTTGAATATAAAAAATAACTTTGAGAACTATGCATATAACCTAGAATTATTAACTTAAAAACTATATGATAAAAACAGTTGTTGTTTCGATTTGTTCTTTGAAAATAGTTGTTTAAATTTTTCATTTTACAAAGTATTACTACAGCCTTTTACTAACAATTTAACTAGAATTTTTGTTTTATTTCACTATTTCACACTAGCTATTAGAGCTAGAAATCAGGAGCAGAGGTTTAAGCGAAAGCGTCTGTAGATCATGAATCAGATCAGGAAGTTAATTTAGCTGCTTGGTTGCAGAGAAATTGTACTGAAAATGAAAAAGGAAAATTTTCCGGTTAACTACAGATTTTTGCATTTTTGTTAAATACCTTCTTAACTATTATAGCTAGGAAAAGGCGAAAGCTACTACTAGCCGCAGAAGCGTTTCTAGATTGCAAAACAGACTAAAGATCCACATCATTCATATCATCCACATCATAAAGCCACACATTAGATGAGGCAAAACAAGAGGGAAAAAAAAAGAAAAAGAAATCTCCATTTTTAATTAAATTTAGATTACCTTTCTCAAATGCAGATTCAGAAGAATTTTGATATCATTATTATTTTATTTTAAAAAAAAAGAGAAATGCCATGATTTCTATGATAAATTCTTAAATAAGAAGTTGGGAGACTAAGGTGATGATATCGCAATCTGTAAATGAAATTCAAATTCTGCAAACTTACTAGTTCAGTGGAAAATGCCGACATCATTTCTCTGATTAATTTTTTATTCTAAGTGATTTTTTTCAATACGTTATAGAGGTCTCTAAAATGCTTTACAAAAAATAATTTTAAATAGGTAATTAATTTTCAAATCTAGACAAAACAATAACCTTATTTTGCTTAATAAGGTTGCTGTTTTAAAGAATTTTGAATTTTACATTGGCTTGTTTGTCTTCCAATTTAAGGCAATTTGTATTTAATTTCCTTTAAATTTATCTACTTATCATATGCATGTTAATTGTCAATTTTAGTTTCATTGAGTATAGAAGCATTTTGCTAAATATAAAAGTATTTTCATTTGTATTATTCTGAGATTTCAGCTCTTAGTTATGCATCGCCCTCTTTTTTAGTATCGTCTCTCCCGCCCTCTTAAGTGGTAAAAAAAAAATATAATTTAAAAAAAGGGTTAAATACAAATTTAGAATAATGAAGTAAAGGTACTTACCTATTGTTGCGTTTTACGGGTTCGTGGATTTGAGAGTATCCGATGAAAACACGATGCAGAACAATAAAAAGCACAATTTATTTACAAGAATCACTACTTACAGCACAGTTCCAAAATTGCCTTTAAAAGCGTCGAAAATCTACAATAAATACGCTGAAACAATCAGCAACACAGCTTCAGGCTGTAACTGACAGGTAGCTTAATCAGCAACACAGCTTCAGGCTGTAACTGTACAGGTAGCTTCACGGCAACACTAAACTTCTAATAAACACAGTGGAACAATCACCAATACACTGTCAAGCTATACTGTAAAGTTAGCTTCACGGTAAAGCACTATCTCGATCGCTTTCCGTTCACCAAAACTCTCGCGTAGCAGCTATTCTCACAACTAATCACACTGCTCGCAACACTTCACAATTAATCACACACTTCACAATCTTGCAACAACTCGCAACTAACTCGCCACTCAGTAACGCAAGGGTTTATATAGCTTTTCTTTAAGTTCGACACGTTTCGAGAAATATCTCGACAGGAAGTTATTCTAGAAGCTTCCCGATTGGACCATGGGATATCGCCAATTTGGTCGCCAAATGGGCGATAAAGTCGCCAATCTGGCAACCCTACCATACACTATTTTATGGCAACCCTAGTGCTATGCCGGAAAGCTTACATACAAGCGCAACCGCCGAATTTTTCGTAACACTATTATCCCGTCAACCGTGAAACTATCGCCAAGCAGCTCGATTTAACTCCAGTTACGGATAAGCCTGATGCAACAACACACTCATAATATCTGCATTTCTTTCTTCTTTTTTTTTTCCCCTCCCAATAAGCCATCTTTTGTTTTTATGAACAGGGATATCAATTAACTGTTATTGCTGTATTTTTTCTTCATTTTGAGGGGGGGATATTAAAATTTGGTACCTGCCTTCTACAGAATAATGAGTAGTGGATTATTTTCAAAGTTATGAGGTTATGAGATTCTACCATCAAAACATGTGTGCATTAATGAACAAGTTATGGTCAGCTGAAGATGAAAGACAAAACTGTAATAGATTGGAATAATTACCTGCAAGAATTTTATATTCATAATGTTCTAAACAGAGTATTTGGTAAAACTGGAGGGCCTAACAAAATAATAGGAATTGACGAAAACCTTTGGAGGGATTTCTGCCGGCTTTTATTGTTCTATGGAAGCCAGCTTTCATGGTCGATGGGATAATACTAAATTATTTTTGTGTTAAAATCATATTGTAATTAGTTTAAAAACTTGGATTATGTATTATAAAATGACTTTAATACAAATTTATGAATGGAGTTCTTTTGAAACCTCCCTGATTCTCATATTTCAAGGCTGGCAGCTACGTTATACCTAATGGGAAGAGGGGGCAGAACTATCGAAGTTATAAGTCCCAAAAGTCTTTAGATTCCCTAACAGCTCAAAAGTCCAGTCTAGCTATCGTAGTTGTGCAGAAATGGGGGGAAGAGAAAAATTTCTAAAATTCGAGATTTTATCCAGCACAGGCAGGAGCAATCTGAAATTTTGGAGAAAATGTTCAGCTTAATTTTATGTAGTAATAATTTAGGATAATTTTTATTTCCTGCTCGAAAAATAGTATATTTGGACATGTAAAAATACTAAAAGACTTACAACCCAAACATATGTATTTTCATAGTAAAGTAATATGCGATAAACAGAGAAATGTGAATACAAATTTTCTGAATGCATGCATTTATGAAAATGCCTAAGAAAGAGAGATAGATAGGTATAGATATATAGATGGATAGCTGTGAGCGATTTAATCAAATTAATTATCTCTTGATTATCTCTCTCTCTATATATAAAATATATATGCATGTATACGCACACACACGTACATATCATATGTGTATTTCATATATATATGTGATGATTTAGAAGTTAATGACAGTTTAGAACATGATTTATGGAGTGATGCAGCTTAATGCAGCAGTTGTACCTATTTAGCAGTATTTTAGCAGTTGTACCTATTTAATATTTTTTTAATGTTGAGAAATACATTCATAACTTGAACTCAATTACGAAATAGGCCTGATCAGCATGCCCGTTTTTCATCACATTTATGCCTTTTCTGCATTTTCCT
Organism: Stegodyphus mimosarum; assembly: GCA_000611955.2. NCBI lineage: Eukaryota > Metazoa > Arthropoda > Arachnida > Araneae > Eresidae > Stegodyphus > Stegodyphus mimosarum. The sequence continues at coordinate 478,124 of KK121583.1, read as the reverse complement.
TAGAATTAATTTCATTGAACTAAAACAAGTGCAGCAGTGGAGAGCGGCAGTTTGACAAAATGGAAACGAGAGCAAGAATGCAATGTGTTTAAGATGTGCTGGTGCTGAATGATTTAGTTTCGTTTCAGTTTCATCTCTATTCGTTAATTTTAAGTTTTGGTTCCCAAATCTGAAGTTTTACTCTCTGAAGTGTTATATAAATATCTCCATTATTAGCATTATGAAAGAGTCATATGACATGGATCAATTTTGAAATGATTTTAGACCAATTTATTATAAGCACTTACATTTTTTAAGACAGAAAGGAAAAATAACCAGATTAAAATACAGAGTTAAGGAGCAAATATTGGAAATCAAAGTTAGAATTTTGATCCACATATTTCTTATCTTCTACATATATATTATTCATGTCATGAATTTTCAGGATAGAACATAATATGCAATTAAACTGACACATCGTTTTTACTTTTAGATCAGGCCTCCACAATACAGGTGTCTCTTCTTACTGCAGAAGGAATGATGATGCTTGGTTCGAACCACAAATGCATTCTTCCCCTCATCGGCCTTTGCACAGATGATCCTCATCATCCCATGTTGGTGTATCCTTACATGAACCAAGGCAACTTGAAGAAATTTCTCCACAAGTGCTTGATTGCTACCGAAGGGCACTGTCACGTAAGTTGCATTTGCCTCCTTTTGCTAAAATATGTCAAGCCTTGTTTGTTTTATTACCTCTTGCCAACTTATATATATAGCTAAGACAGGTAATGTTTTCGGTTTTTGGTCAGATAATAAATTTTTAAAATTCGATAGCGAGTTTTCAGGAATTAGAATTTTCACAACACATGTTTACTATTTCTATGATTGGGTCTGTCTGCCTGCCATGGCTTTTACTACCATTTTCCATACTTAAGCTTTCTATATTGAAAGAAAGTGTTGATTAGATTTTGGGTAAAACTGGACAACCCGAAGTAGTATTTTACTTGAAACCCATAAAGGCTTGTTTACACTAGTGGGACTTTAGTACCAAAAAGTGAGCATGAACTTATTGGTTCTGCTAAAGGGAGAAAAGGGCACTCAATATTTTTAGCTCCTGCCAACTTATATATTAAGTAAGGAAGATAATGTTTCAGTCCCAAAATTTGATAGCGATTTTTCAACGAAATCTTTATGGATTTAATGACTCAAGATTTATGTCAACTGACACATATTAAATCAAATAGAAAATTTTTGCAGTTATTAATTCTCAGGAAAGAAGCCCTTTTTCCACAAAATAAAGCAAAATTAATACTATAAACTCTAATAGCAAGAAGAAAGGAAGATGAAAAGGTAATTATTAACATATAAAGAAAGAACATCAAAGTGCCTTATGGCATAATTACTTATATCTGTGCAAAAAAATTATGATTAGGAATAATGAGGCAATTTACAAGGCTATAAAAGCATGATTTAGATTGCTCATGATAAAATGCTCATTTTTTAAAATTCAGATTACATTTTGAGAACTAGTGCCATTATAAACATATGAATCAGATTTGTTTAAATTACACACTGTCAAGTTTTTGAGCATTATTTATCATTGGGATTTGACGTAATGAGTTGATGTTAGTCAAGAATGCCTTTAAGAAGATGTTATCAACAGCTCAATGAGTTTGAATGAGGTCATGTAATAGGGCTAGGAGAAGGTGGATTTTTTTTCTGTGGTATTGCAGAAAGACAGGAATCTATTCACTGTGCATGGTTGTTGGCAGTAGTGGTCAAGGGAAAGTACTGGCTCAAGAAGACTGAGCTTCATTGTTTATACTAATATCAGCATTCATATATTGGTTGTTCTGGTATATATTATGACAACATTTTAATAGGGTTTTGTTTTTTTATTAGAGTTTACAGTATTAACTAATATAGCAAATGTCAGGCTCTGATAGTAAATTTTAAGATTTAGCAGTCTTCACATTTTATAGTAATATATATGTTACTTTCAAACAATAAAATATAGAACATTATGCATGTTTACATTTGATGGTAAATAATCTTTGCAAATTTTCTACATTTTTCAGGCACTTATGACTCGAGATTTGGTAGCAATGGCCTTACAAATTATCCAAGCAATTGCATTTCTGCATAAAAAGAAGCTTATACATAGAGACATAGCTACAAGAAATTGTGTGTAAGTATTTCAATTAATACCAGTTAATTCTAATATGCAAAGCAAATGAACTGTTTCAATAATTTTTCATGTGATAAAATTGTTTGAAGTTATCTTATTCTTTGACTGTATTCACTAAACATTACTGCTTTATATATTTAAAACATTATAATTATTTGGTATTAATTTTGTTAGTTTGGGAACCTTGTGTACATAGATGCACAGAAAAGAGCAGTTAGCCTAATATTGTAACAGTTTCCGTTATTGAACTCATAAAGGTGAAATTTTTTATCATAAAACATTTTGCCATTTAATGCCTAATGATTAGCTTTCTAGAAACATAAATCTTGTGCAACTGAAAATCTCTTATACTTGAGTTTTTAATTAAAATAACAAATTACGTTATCTGTCATAATACTATCTTTGGAAATTGTATTCAGATGTGTTGGACATCTCAGTGCTTTTGTAAACATTTTGCAAATTATGTACAATTTTAATGTATTACTGAACTTTGTCCAGGAATAAATGTGTAATTGAAAAGTTAACTATTAAAGTAATTTAATATTGTGACTGGCATCATCAATCCACATATGTTGATGGATGAATGACCAGAACTGTACAAGCATTTACCGCCCATCTCAGCTCATAAGGCGAAGCTATTATTAAGGTTAAAAAGTTTCTGGATTAGCTCTGTAGTGTACCAAAAAAAATAATACTGCAGGATTGCATTAGGAACTATAGTGAGCTTCAAACTGTTTGCAGCAGTGTGCCAAGAAACATGGCTATGTCAATATCAAAAGTTACTGTTAGATATATTGTTTTTGTGATATATGTGTGTGTGATAATCTGAGTTTACATCTGGGCTAGAAAGATAGAACAATAAACTAATGATGAAATTCTGCAGGGCAAATCGGACAATTAGGAATTAGACATATTTCAACAACAAGTCATATGCAATGTTTTGAGTTGCATAGAATGCCAAAAGAACATTCCTTGAACATAGTGGAAATAATTGAGGAACTTTAGCAAACAGAATGTTGAAAAATGATCAGCAACATTGCAGATATTATTGTTGTGTCATATATTTTAATCCTAACATCCTGAACATGTGGTATGTGACTGACAAGTTGTTCCCTAAACTGCTGATCAGAAGTAGTATTACATCACAGAAAACTCCTCCTTTATGTCCAGCATCATCAATGGCATAATTTACTGGTGTGACTCCAGAAAAAGAGTTAGTCGCTGACTTGGAAGAAGCAATTTCTCCATAATCGAAGAAGGTTATGAAGAAAAGAGAATGCTCATTGTGTTTTTTGACATCCATAACATTCATTATGAATCTGAACCCCTGAGACAGACCATCATAAAGATTTATTGGGATATACTGCAGCATAAAACTGGCAAAAGCATTTTCCTCTGCGGTATGCTAAGAATTGGATTCTCTAAGACAGCAATACACTCTATCACTGAATACTCATTATTCCTAAATTTTTTCAAATCTATAATTCTATAAATACTCTTTTAAAAGAGTTAAATTCTGCATGGCTACATTTATTTCATTATTATTAGTTTCTTTAAATCTGTGTGTGGTTTTTGTATCATAATTACAACAGTAAAACTAAATGGAAAGTTTTTAAAAAAGTATTTATAAAAGTCACTTAAATGCAAATGTATTTAATGAATAATGCTAAGGTTATCAATCAAGGCAACATTAAAAATATGGATTGAATATCAAAATTGAGAAAGCACATTTTTAATTTTGAATACTTGATAATAATTTTGATCAGAAAGCCTAAGAATGTGAATGATTTCATCCATTGTTCTTAAACTGTTTTAGCACTACATCATAATATTGTCTTAATTTATACAGCATTTGAGATTTAGGTTTGATTTCCAGTGTTTGTAATATAAAGTTACCTGACTGAAACTGTCATATTTATTTACAGGGTAGATGACTGGCTGCAAGTAAAACTGACAGATAATGCTCTATCTCGAGATTTGTTTCCCAGCGATTATCACTGCTTAGGGGATAATGAGAACAGACCAATTAAATGGCTTGCTATAGAAAGTTTGCTTAAAAAAGAATTTTCATGGGCAAGTGATGTGGTAAGTTTAACAAAACATCAAATTATATTTTAATAATTTTGCCACCTATAAAAAGAAAAGATGTATAGCTGTCTGCTTACAGTTAAATGTTTGTTATGTACTATTAAAAATGTAATGACTGAAAAGTTGAGGTGTTCATATTTCCTTTCTAGGTCTAATAATGTTACATAAATGTAGATGTATATGAAGTTAGGACAAACAAACAATATTTAATAGTTTCAGGCAATGGGGGCTCAAACAGTATTTTTTTAGTTAAAAAATGTTTTTCAAGTATTTATTTATGCAGCATTTTACTGGCATGTTTTTTGTTTTTGAGTATCGTATATGTGTATCTATGCTATATCAAGTACACTACTGTAGTGTTCTAGTTTGGGACACATGTTCTTTATACTGGAAGAGAAGTAATATACTTAGTAAAATAAACCAGCTGTCATCTTCACAGCTTAAAAAATTTTATATTTAACAAAAACAAGTTAACAGGATGCATGGCTCTGCAGACAAGAACCAACCAAACCACACCACTAACTGATATACAGGTATGGTTACAGTTACATACATACAATATATACAATATATGACTGAAATTTCTTTACAGTTTTAGTTACATGAAATATTTTAGTTTAGTTAACAAAAAATAAATAAGTATTCAAAAGTCCAGTTATGGTCAAACTGCTACATATCTATGGTAATAGACATGTCTTCATCAGATTTAGTCATATAATAAGTGAAAGAATACCTATTGGTATATTATATAAAATTCAATATAAATTGCAAGAATTTACATAGGCTGTAGCAGTACAAGGTATTTGTGAGTCATTCTTTATTTGACACTGAAAAATAAATAAGAGAATTTGTAACACTATTCAGTATATCTTTTAGCAAACTGTAAAAAATGAACAAAAAATTAGTTAAATATAAAAATTAGCTCTAATAAAGATGAAATTCTTTTAATTGCAGTTAACTACTTCAAGTTTATTTAAGTATTGTTTTTACAATAAACATAGCAGAAATAGTAATGTGTCATGTGCACTTTAGAATATGAGGTTGAATGAAGAAAAGTAGAACTCAGAATATGTTTTTTCATGCCTACTGAAGGACTGGAGAGGAAGCTATACAACTGACTAGGCTATTGTGTAAAAAGATATCTGAAGTATCTAGGAAATCCATACTGAAAGGCAAATTAGCGTGAGCAACAATCTAATCTTTCATAAATTGAAAACTATAGTTTTTATCCCATTAAGGGAAAGCAATTGAAAACCTTTTGACTTCCTTTTGTTTCACATACCTAATGTGTACCTTCACCTTGAATTTCCAAGATCTGCAAGTTTGTCTTATATGGGTAAGATCACACTTCCAAGGAATTTTCTCAACATCCAATGAATGAAGCTTTTGTATTTCACTTTTTACAAATGAGAGCTTGAATTTATTGCTAGCTTTAAAATAAATTTTAAAATCATTTTGTTTGAAATATTCAGAAAGGAGAGAGACTAAGTTTAGAGATGAATGGCAAACAAATGGATGGAATGGAATCAAATCATCCTTAATCAGAAGACTTAAAGTTGAAGGAGATGGAGTATTAAAGTCTCTTAAATGCAATGTTATTGTTGGCTGAAAGGAAACCATGTGAAAAAGCAATACTTTTCAGAACACTGAGGTCCTAAGTATCAGGAGTGAAGCATAAATAAATAGCACAATGAACAAAGGTGAGAAAGGCTGCAATTTTTTGTCGTTATGAATAGGTATAGTAAGTATTGAGGGAATAAAGAGGCAGCAAACAGTTTATATGAAACATTCATATAGAACTCACTTCATTAATATTAAAAGATATGAATTCGAAAATGTTATAATCGATGTATTCAGCATGGAGAAAAGATGGTAATTCATTAAGTATATATGTCCCATAGAACAAACATATCATTATCATACTACACCTGAACAAGCAAATTAAGCATCTGTAATATTCTTCTCATGACAGTGCAAATAAATATAAAGCGAATGAAAGAGAGTAGCCTATCCATGGCAAAGCCTTCTGTTATTTGCTCAAATCCCCTGCCCCATGTCCCAGCCAAAATGAGACTCATTTGTTTGATGCATATCTTTATAACATTTATTAGTGTTCAAATTTTATAGTAAAGTGAAATTCATGAAGCACCTTACTCAAGCATTCAAGCACCATATTGAAAGAAACCATGATAGAACTATTTGGAGATCAAGAGTGAAGTTTATTCATGAAATCTTAAGAAATTTTTAGCAGTATTTATCTTTAGAATGAGGAGAGTTGAAAACCTGTTGACAATATCTGTCTCCAAATGATAGATTACTTTAGCGATGTGAGAAGCAGTGGGACGAAAAAGCATATGGAAATATGAAATCAAAAAGCAAAAGAATTAATTTTTTCTTAGCAGTTATCTTACTAGATAAACTGGTGCTCTATTTAATTTTGGACATCTGATGATTGGATAAATCTTTTTCGAATTTTATAAAAACCTTCAAGCAGATTTTCAGACAGGTATATTCATTCTTTATTCCTTGTTAAAAATATTTTTCAAATTGCAGACACCATTTGCATACAGTTCTTTATTCAAGAAGACATCCTGTCCATCCTTATCAGTTTTAATAGTTTCAAGATTTTTATTAATTTTTAGGTATTTGAAAGCTGTATGTTCTTCTAAGGGTAAACTGTATTTCAATACCATTTTGGCATTGTGATTTGACAAATGTTATATGTTATTATGATAAATGTCAGGGCTTCTTTCTCTGAGTTGCTAATTTTACTAAATTTTAAGCTATGCTCAAGAGTTGTTAAAATGGAAATAAGTGGGCACTTCATCAAGACAGAAAAATTTGCATTGATGCTAAGAACAACCTTCTCTTCAGAAGATATTCAAAATATTACCAAGCTGGAGGTAATTACTGGATTGCAAATTTGATGGACAGTTTTTAGGAAGCAAAGATATGAATTTCTTTTTTTAACATGGCACAGTGTTAACTCCACATTGCATTGATATCAAAGCTAGGATTTTGATTGATATTTAAAAGTATGGTAAAGTTTCAAGAGATGCAGGTGGAGGTTGGTGAGTTCAGGTTACAGACGATACAAGATCTTAAATTGTCTCTAAGCAGGTAGAAAACATAAAGAGTGCTTACTTTATTTGGAAAAATTTTACTTCCATGAAATGTAATCTTACTCCTTCCATATGCTCACATGTAACTGCTCATATTCCCTTCTTAGAAGTGCCATTCATAATTTAAGATTTCACATTGCCATGAAATATAATCTTATTTCTTCTGTACAGATCAAGAAAGCTGCGCGTAACTTGTCATTCTCGCTTCCTAAAGATGTTGTTAAGAATTTATGCTCTCACATTTTTGTAAGACACATAAATGTAAGACATTAGAGGCTTGTACTTATCAAGATCAAAGTATTGACTACCAAACGTTTTCCAGTATGATTTGATATGGAAAGAAAAAGATACTATGCTATACCGCAAAGAGAATGCTGTATCGCTGTAAGACATGTAGTATCAGATGATGGCATACGTAAGCAGGTACACAGACTACATAGGACTTTTTTAATGTTGATAAACAGAATCCCAGTGATCAAAAGCAGAAAGATAATGTTCTGGCATTTTATAAATTTCTTTTAAATGTTTAATAAATAAAACATTCATTAATATAACACTTCTCTTCCTCCTAACTTGAATAATCAAGCAATGTCATTCTGCCTTGGGATGACTACTCTGTTTCTAGACATTAAATCAATCAAATGCATGTGCACACTCTTGGAAACATGTTACTGTCTATTTAAAAAAAAAAGTACTGTTCTGTTATCGGGACCGGATTCAGAAATGTATGCGTGTGTGTGCATATATGTGTATAGGTACACACACATACATTCATACATACAGATATATATGCATACATGAACACATCCATCCATCCATACATGTATGCATACATGAACACAGTAGCTGGTGTTGTACTTATTCTGTGCAATAAATAATTTTCTGGAGCGTTTCTTTCTTGTCTCAATTTGTCCATCTCCAGATGCATTTTCTTGATTTTCACCTTTTAAATGTCATTTGCAACCCCATGTTCCATCTCATTTTTTGTTCGTCTTGATGAGTACTATCATCCCTTTAAGTTTGTTGAAGCATTTCAGATACACCCTGTATATATATATACATATATATGTAAGAAAAATAAAGAATATGTCTAAGATTAAATTAACAACGTAAATTTCTCTTCTCAATTCTAAAAATAATAACCTCTCTACGCACTGCGTCATTTCTAGATTGATCCATGCCATATGACTCTTACATAATTCTGATGATGTAAATGGAACTAAAAGTCAAGTAACCAATAATAATTTTACAGAAGTATTAACTGTCCAATCAAAATGCATTGTAAACCAAAACTAACTCAGTCTGAATTGCGATTTCACCCTGAACGTAACGCACTTGCTCTTTACGCTTCGGACTAGTTGGATTGCTATCTGCTACTTTCTTCTTTCTTACTGAAAATTAATCTGAAATGTGAGCTATTTTGGAATAGGCACATTTCATGTGCCAAGTTGATTGTGGCCACAACAAGCTGAAATAAAAAATGAAGATTTAATATGCCTTCGCCTCCAATTTCCTATTCGTTATAGATCAACACTTCTACAACGTTATAACTTGGGTATAATATTACCAATGATAAAACTTACACAATACAAGAGAGGAACTAATAGAAAATAAAAGTAGTACAATGAAGATAAGGAGAGAAAAAGTAAATAATGCATAAATGCAGATTGTAAAATACGAGAAAGAAAATTATATATATATATATTTTTCTTTTAAAAGCTAAAACTTGAACGATAGCGTTTTATGGTGTTGAAAAAACTGCGCATGAAGCTGCTAATTTTATTATTCTATTAATAACAAGTAAGAATGCAAAAGCTATAGCACACCCGAAACCCTCTGAATCCTATTCGAAGAAGCACGTTAGTCCCAAAGTTACATAATAAACACAATTAAAACTTCAAAATTCACAAGAAAATAAAACTCAAAAAAATATTCATGGCATATTTTTTTTTGAGTTTTATTTTCTTGTGAATATTTTTTTGTGAATTTTGAAGTTTTAATTGTGTTTATTATGTAACTTTGGCACTAACGTGTTTCTTCGAATAGGATTCAGAGGGTTTCGGGTGTGCTATAGCTTTTGCATTCTTACTTGTTAATAAATAGAATAATAAAATTAGCAGCTAGATGCGCAGTTTTTTCAAAACCATAAAACGCTGTCGTTCAAGTTTTAACTCTTTAAAGAAAATTATAA
>KK121583.1:432527-468310 GCA_000611955.2 Stegodyphus mimosarum | reverse complement strand
ATAATAGAAAATAATTTATCTTCACATGTAGCATTTAACTGAAATTTTTAATGAATTCAGTCTCTATCTGTAGTATCATTTTCATGTTATCCAAATAAATATGGCTGGATTTGATTGTTTGTTTTTGATACTAGCGACATTTCCAATGTTATTTTTTGTTTATTTTGAGTGACCAAAAAGGAAAACTTTGATTTGGAGCTTATGAAATATTTCTTCACAACAGAAATGACTCTTGCTGAATGATATTAAGATAAATATAAGACAAAAATTAATTAGTCAAACAATTAATTAGTCTTGTCATTAAAATCAGTTGTAGAATTTTGATTATATAAAAACTAACAGAAACATTGGTGAAAATGATGATAATTGTTTTCTAAAAATTTCAGTGGGCATTCGGAGTAACAATGTGGGAACTGATGACCTTAGGCCAGCAACCATATGTGGAAATAGATCCTTTTGAAATGCATTTATATTTGAGAGATGGTTACAGGTTAGATCAACCAAAAAACTGTCCAGATGACCTGTAAGTATGCTTTTTTAAAAGTATATTCATTCACATAATTCATAACCTTTTAAGAAGCTATGCTGAGACTTTTCTGCAATAATCATTTTTAGTTAACATGTGTGAAAATATACTAATATTCTCATGTGTCAGTTTTCCCGTTGCCTTTTCCTTTCATTCCTACATAACATAACAGCTATGGTCAAACTTCAAGACAATGGGAGCTGCATGATAGATTTTATAAATGTTTGAGAGCTGCAAGCCCAAATTTATATTGCTTCAAAAATAATGAAAGTAAACTAATGAATATGGGATTAACATGCTTACCCATAAATATGAATTAATAAATCTTATATCTACTGTTTTGTGTTCAGAAAACTTAAGTCCCAAGAAAATAAAAATTTTAACTTTTGTACTTGGCAACTAAGCATTTTTTCTTCAGATAGAGAAACTAAATATTTTCTTTTGATTTATACCTTTCCATTTATAATTATTGTTGTTTTATTTTAGTATAAAAGTAAAATGAATCGGAAGCATATTCGTTAGCCTACAATTACATAAATCAAACATAATTTGAGTAAACTACAAATCATTATTTAAAAGAAAATTGAGTGTTTTTTTTTTAAACTCATGAGCAATCTTTTTGACTCATGAGCAGCAGAAAGGATAAATTAAATTATACACATCAACGCACATTGCAAGAGAAACAATTATTTATTTACTCGAGAAAAAATTATTATACTCGAGAAAAAATTATTTATTTACTTAAAAATAAGCTATTAAGTTATTTAGACTTTTGCTTAAAAAGTAGTTTTGCTTTTCTACACAATTAGCATAAGGACCGACATGCTGGGATAATTTGAATCTTTGGATCCTAACCTAAGAAATCGTTAAATATTTCCCACCCCCCTAAACGTTGAAATAACTACTTTTACTGATGTCCAGTATAGAAGAGTTCACCAAAAAAAAATATGATTGCACTATTAGCTATACTTGGATAATCAGTATCTCTCATGCACATCACTGAAATTTCTTGAAACTATCTTTCAAATTGTTCTGATAATTGTGGACGTAGATAACGAAGTTCATGTGCATCATTGTAAATTCATAAAACCACCTCTTGAATATTACAATAATTTTGGACATACATAACCTGTTGCTAACAAATCTAGTAATTCATACCGGCCTACATAAATGCTTCGTCAAGCACATATTCCATCTGTCTACCAGTCGAACTCTTCAACCTAGCTGTTAAATTTTGAGTTCTTTTTCCAATACATGACAAATCAGAACTAATGTTAAAGAAAGGAAACATACCTGTCACTACTATAATTAATTTATTTCGCAAATGTAGCTATAAAATGAACACATAACTCTTCATATTTCTATGGATATGCACAGATGTTCGATGTGAAGGCCTTTTGTTAACACGGCAGATGTCTGCACAATAGTTTAGTTCCTAAGCTTTTGCCAAGTAGGCATACAGATCCACCATATTCTAACTGTTGGACCCATAAAGGTGGTCAAATGACTTACAGTCTCGTCTTGAATTTCAAAGTAAACTAACTCAGAAGAAAGTTTAAAATAAATTCTTGTCAGTCTAATGGTTACACTGTACAACTTTCCATTCAGTTACCTAACCTTTGTAAAGAAAATAAATCTCAAATGGAGTTTGAAATGGAGTAAGCACAGGATACTTTAGGAAATAAAAGATTAGACTTTAAAAATAAACGTTTATGGGAGCACAATTTCACATTATTGCCTGAAAATTTTAGTGATCAAACATTGGATCATTGTACAACTTTTTGTTTGGCTACTAAGCTTTCATGAAGGATGAGTCAGATGTGCATGATGATAAAATTAATTAAAAAAGAGAGGTGCACAAAAATTAAGAAGACAAAAGATATCAACAGATTAAAAGAAGTGTAATGCATCAGAGCCAGGGCAACCGGTGCAGCTGCAGAGCGGCAGAATTAAGGGGTGAAAAATTTTAGATATGGTGGGCAACAAAATGCCTCTAACCTAAAGTGAGGTAGAAAGAAAAAAGGCTATCAAACAAGAAATCGAAAAATACAAGAAAATATCACAAGCTAAAGAGATTTCGCCAATTTCAACATGTCGATTTTGATAGAAACTTTGGAGAAGAGAGATGTTTGTGTTCTGTTTATCCTGAATTGCTTGATGTTACATTATTAATATGAAGATTTGAATGATTAAAGTGAAAGATCTCTATCTGGAATAACAATATTTGATAAAATGAGATTTAAACATTTGGCTAAAATTTAAATCACTGTCAAACCAGTGTTCTTCCCTCAACTCCAAATATTTCATCATGCACAAGCATTGGTGAAATAAATTATAATTTTTGCCTAGGATTATTAAGGGATTGTTACAAAAGATTGAGTTTCATGTAGGAAGAGTGTTTATTAAGCATATTACTATGAATGGTCGCGAAATCTGTGAAGTAATTGCATAAAAATGTCTGACTTGCTTAGGAATAGGAAATTAATTTTGAAGGAGCTTTGCAGAAAACTGATAACCAAGTAAGAAGCTGAAGGTTCACTCCACCAAAAATAAAATTCTTCCACAGATTAAAAGAGCTTTATACAAATTGCAAGGCGAAACAGGTTTCTTCAACAGTTACTCACATCATTCAAGGACTGAATAAAAGTAGTACCCTACAATGAATAGCAAATCTTCCAGGTGGATCACAAGTGTAGTGAGCAATGGGATCACACAGGAATGTAAGCAGATACTGCTTGAAGTAAAATTAACTTGACAAAAAAAATATTAGGGAGAAAAATTAATTAAAAATATTAGCATTGTGTTTTAAATTAACATCGTATTAGTATATTCCCATGACATTACCTGCCAAAAAGTAACATAACTGGAGTAGTAATTATCAGAAATAAAATTATTTGTAATTTTACGTATGTGTTGCTCTGATGATAAGCCAGCCATGGACAGTTTGAAATCTATTAAATTTTTACATACATAATATCAGAAATTAAATGAGCGATTAATAAAGAAACATGGCACTGCAGGATTTCTATTTCATATTCCATTTATATTTAAAAAATTAAATTATATTTATTCAAAACAAATCACATTTCAGACGGCAAAGGATTGCAAGTAGCTTGCAAGCCACAGTTAAGGTGTCAGAGAGCCGCAGTTTGGCCATGTCTACTATGTAACTTCATAAGACAAAAAAATATTCTAACTAATTAGGTTTAAACTATCCAGTTGTATTTTTAATGTATTTTAGTGTAAGTTTAATGCACATATCCTTAATTTTTTTTAAACTTCTGATGTAAGTCTAAACTGTGGAAAATAGGTTCTTGACAATATTTTTTCTTAACAATAAGTCTTAGTTTTTATATAAATTATTCTTGTCATTCATTTCCTTGGTTTTTTTTTTTTTATATATTTCCACTTTTGCCGAAATTTTCTGTCACCACTTCTATCATCTATCGTTACCTGTTTTAAAACATTCTGAAAAATATATAATATGCATCATCTGTTTTATAGAAACTCTGCTTGAGAAAATTTCAAGTGAATGTAAAAGTAGTGCCATCTTGATTGTGGACAATATGAACACAGACTCTTGGATCCCACCATTATAGGAGCACTGTTTTGATAAATTTATTGTTATTTTTGAGAAATCTGATGAAATGAAGTTAAATGCCATCGAGTGCTATAAAACCTAAGAATCAATAGATGGTCTTGTCCTAGAAATATCTAAATACTTTTCATCCAGAGATTCATTTTTACTGCCTTGTACAAAGTAAAGGAAGTATTGTAATCATGAAAAATGCTCCATGTCATATTCCAACGAAAATATCCATTTTGACAGTTATTGAATGCAATTTAATGATGTTTGTGTTTGACATCTGTACATAAGGAGAAAACAAAGGGCTGTCTTTTCTCAAACAGATTAGAAAAATTGATTTTAAATCAATTCAGAAGAGATTATTTTTTGTGACGTCTATACGTTCGTATGTATGTATCTCACATAAACGAGTAGCCTCAGAACACTGAAATTTTGAATATAGGACTGCTATAACATGTAGTTGTACACCTCTCTTTTTGGTTGCAAATCGGCCGCACCAAAAGTATATAAATATATATATATATATAATATATATATATACTCTGTTACTCGGCTTGGTGAGCTCAGTTTATTATTTATATGTTGGTAAATTATGCTCTTTTTGCTTTAAAAATGATGGAATTATGTTGTTCTTATCCTCCAGTAACAGTTTTTATGCCTTTAGTTAATCTGCATGCAATAGTTGTAAAATTATGAATGATTTAAAAGTTGCGTGGCCAAGCCTAAATTTTTATTTACCACAGCAGCCATATTTGTTTACAATTGAAACTTAACAGAATAATGAATTAAATCAGTTTCTGCACCTTTTTGCTGAGTGGGACCAAAAGGAAACTTTTAGTTTTGCTCCCTAAAAAATCTGCCTTGTTGCCTGCTGGCCAGATTATTTGTTTTTGCATAGAAACTTTGTAAAAACTGATTTTGAATTGTTTTAACTTAATTGTTGCATTTGGTGTTTTACATTTTTCTATGTTTTTAAATTTTTAACGAAGATATTTTGAGGTTTATTTATTTTTGTTCTTCCCTGAAGTGAGAACTGAATGATTTGAATGAGAAACCTACCTCTAATGAAATTCGAGGAAATAAATTTAAATGAAATGCAGCAAAAAATGCGTATAATTTAATATTCATACAAGAAAGTCATGTGGTGTCCAAATCAGATTTTTTCTTTCACAGAACAGGGTGAAAAAAACTATTTTTTTTTAAATAGATGACTGTAGTCTCATATATAACATTCTTATCTCATTTCCTTAAAATCAGCCAGGAAAGCCGTTTTTATTTCCTTATGACAGTTAATATTTATTTGATCTTAAAGTGACAGATTAATACCTGAATACGAGTTCAAGTTTTTATACAGTATACAGTACAAAGTCAGCTAGTTTTGGACTTCCAGACTATTAGCAATTCTTTAAAAAATGTTTTTGCAAAAAGAGAGCCTAGCTAATGTACAAATTAGATAGGATAAAATGTAATAAATTTAAGAAGTATATCAAAATGCCAAGCTTTCACCCCTCCCATTCTTTGTTAAGTAAATACCAAATTAAGTGTTACGAAGTTGTGTCCAATCCAAAATTCAACCTATTCCTTTAATTAGAAAATTTAAACAAATTGCAAGCATTAGCAGCTTTATTAGAGTATGTTCAGATATTTGAAGAGATTTTTACAAGAAAGCAAATACGTAGAGTTGTGTTAAAAGATAAATCAACTTTCCATACAGTAAGTTTTAGAATATGTAAATTTACATCAAGATTATACTACAGAAACTCATATACAAATAATAGTTGTTTTAGTATAAAGCTTTGTAATTTTTTTCGTCCTTTTGCGGGTCAAAATATAAGAATATGATGTGGTATTTTATTATATGTTTATTGTTAGTTTTAAATTTCTGAAACTTTTGATTTCAGGTTTGAGGTAATGGCTTGTTGCTGGTCAACAGTGCCTGAAGATAGACCATCAGTTAGTCATTTAATGGGCTGCTTGCAGGAATTTCATGCTGCATTGGGCAGGTTCATCTGAATGGAAAAGAAATATTTTCTTTATTTCCTTATGCCTTCACTGCCAGTGAACATTATGAAACTAAATATGAGCAAATTACATTTCAGAAAAAAATATATATATAAAAAGCATGATTTGTAATGAAATCAACATTATTTCATATTCTTTCATGTTGAGTGGAGTGAAGAAAATTCCTTTAAGAAATTTCAAATTTCTTATAAACTTGTAAAAAATTTTTAAAAAAAAATCAGATTTGTTCCATGATGCAATTGCTTTGAACACTGAGGAGTGATCTTCTACTGTATTTAAGACATATGTGAAATATTCAGTTACTAGATAAATTAACAGTACTTGTTTATTATGATTTAACTGTATGCTTAAGTCACTTGCTGTGATTATACTATGCTACATTTTTTAATTCAGAAGGATTCAATTGAGGAAACTGTACCTTCTTATAAGTTTTTTTTTAAATTCAAAGTTACCAAAAAGTGGTTACCTGGCACAAAGATTTTGGAAACAAATACTTCTGTGGTAATTTATCAAACATAATTTTTTTTGCTCTTGTCTGAAGAAATGCCTCATAATTGGGGTGTAAAAGGTGCATGCTACATTTTTCAATCTAGTCTCAACTTGTTTTTGTGTGTGGCTATGTTTTATATACAAATATAAATCTATATATTGATGTACAGTTTTCAAATAGCGAAAGTGAGCTTTCGCATGTTAGATGTATTTGTATTCTACAAAGAGAAGATACTTTAAAATGTTAATGTGTGACACTAGCATGTAAATTGATGATAGTCAGAAATAGAATGTATACATATTAATTTATAAATGATATTTAAACATAAGTTTTGTAAAAAAAAATATTTAGTGAGATTCATGAACATAACATTGTAACAGAATATTAAGTCGTTAAGTTGCACTGTTACAGTATTTTCTAGGAAAAACAATAAAAACAGGCTATTAAATTAAATGGACAAAATTAAATGGACATTTCATATAATTCAGACCCATTAACTTAATAAAATAAAGTAATTTATGAAGAGTGTATAAAATAAAGTAATTTATGAAGAGTGCTAAGAGAATATGTCATATTCTCTTAGCACTGTTCATTTTGGAAATACAAATTTGAGATATTTGAAGTTTGTTCACTCAGAAAATTTGTCATAATGTCTTAGTATCATTCCTTCAGAAAGGTACCAAAGTGTTTTGCCAAACAGTTTATCTGATAACCAGTGTATTTTTTTAAAAATTATGTTAAAACATGCCCAATAATTATATGCTTGCATAGAAAAATATAAACATATTTGTTTTCACCTTGTTCTAACAATATTTAGCATACAACATTTGTATTTTAACATGTTTTGTATTTATTAATTAAATTTATCTTTATTCATATTCAAATATGCATATCTACATTGTACTTCTTATATTTAAACGTTCAGACTGCATATATTTCATCATTTGAAATGCCTATATTCAAGCATATGTTTATTCATTCAAAGTTCCTACATTGTTGAGCAGAAAAGCCAAATAATTCAGCTGTTGATTAAATAAGAAATCTTCAGAACAATACCAGGGGTTTTTCTTTTGAGTGACAATAATACTGGTTGACCTTTTGCTACTGACAACAAAGCCTTTTTGAAGGGCTGTTACTAATGAAAAAATACTAAATATTCTAACCTAAGAAACATTTTTGAGTGGAAAAAGCATTTCTTTAAGAAAAAGGGATAACCTTATTTTATTTATCCATCATTAGAAGCAAAGTGATGTACTTTGTATAAAATTACTTGAAAGTTATAATATGTAAATAATTTTATTTAAATGATATAGCTTAATATTTCCACTCTTGCCCCAAGTAAAATATAATGAGTGAAGAAATAAACTAGTTTCAAATGTTTTTTTAAAAAGCTCATTTTACGAATGTAAATTTGAGCTGCTTGAAATTTCTTCAGTCAGAAAATTCTAAGGAGAATTAAATATCCAAAATCCCATAGCCAAATGAGGAAAAACGACTGCTGAGTAATGAGTTGTAAAAGCATTTTATAAGTTATTAATAATTCAAGAATACAGAAGAAATGTGCTTAATTTTTTTTTTTTGAAAAATGTATAACTATTTCAATCTTTGTGGAAAATCATTTCCATCAGAGCTGTGATAAATTCATTCACACTGCAGATAATGTAGGGTCAGTGCCCTCATCATACGTACTTTTGTCTATGAGAGATGCTCAGTTGATAGAAACAAGGGCTGAAAGTGTATCTACTTATATATTGTACATAAAGTATATGTCAAATGATGATTATAGATATTTATGTATATTTATTGAAAACATTGCTTTTGTTTGAAATGAAATGTTGGTATAAAATACTTGTTGACCAAGTTTATTGTATTTTAATAAATGCTTAAAAATATTATGTTTGATGTCTTGATTAAATAATTAAATCTTTTCATTATTTTATTCATACCATTAAGTAATGAGCTCAGGAAAACAGTAATTGGATATGCTTTTGTTATGAGCTTAAAAATTAACCTGTATGTTTCAAAGCTGAGTTGATTTGTTTAAAAATTAAAATAGGCTGGTCAGTTGCAAATAAGTGTTTCTTAGTAAAATCTTACCTCCTCACTTTTTTTATTATTAATATTTTCCAGTTCATTACCACTTAGGAAAAAATATAAATGTTGTAAGGGGAGAAAATTTCTGCTCTGTTATTTTGGCATGATCTTGTTTACAAAACACTTGCACATATGTCTCAATGAAAGAACTGTGAGCTAAAATAGTAAGACTTTCATTAATAATTTTATTAATGTTGATAATTATCAAATTGTATTATGTCACTAAGAAATTATGGAATAAATATTTTTAATTTGTGATCTTCACACGAAGTAATTAAAAAAAAACAGACGTGCCTTAAAGTACCTGTTTGCAACTTTTTAAAGCATAATCAAATTATTCTAAAAAGATAGGCAAATTGTTGTGTAAAATCTAAAAAAGTAACTACATCTATATGTATCTAAACTAAATTTTTAAATAAATTATCATAATTGAGATATATTATTGGGTAAATGCTTATTACTTTTTGTTAATTAAAAATAATTTTTGATTACTTCTTTTTGTTACTATCTTTTCAAACTTCATTTATAACAAACAGATTTCACCATACATTTCTATAGAAGTTATAATTATAAAGCACAGACTTAAATATCTTGTTTTGAAGCAAAGAATTCAAACATGAACGACCAATATCACTATATTTTTTTTCCCTTCTTAAATTCAAGAAACTGGACATTGGTAACAAATAAAAAGACACAGTAGCTTCTGTACACATTTTATCCAGGCTTAATAAAAATGCAAACCAATGCCGAATGGATGCTGAACTTTTAAATTAATACTATATCTAAGTTGACTTTCTTTTATTACTTTATTTTATTTTATACCTAATTTAAGTTCAGGAATCCTTGATTTTTCTGACTTGACTTCCTCAAGAAATACTGGAATTTTCATTTTTTAATCAACAAAAATTAATTATTTAAGAAAATTTAACTCTTGTGAAAATACTTAAAATAAAACCCTTGTGTAAGTAAGTAAATTAATCTCTGTATTGTATGTTTGAGGTCATTAACACTTGTTTATATATAGCAATGTTGATGTTATACCACCAACAATGAAATTATGGGAGTAACATCTTAGCCATATAATTTATAAACTTCCATCGTTTGTAGAAATGAGGAAATCCTAAAATTTCTATAATGTGAATTCTACAAGGTTTTTGAGACTTTTTTATGTAAGAATAAGAAGAAGAAAAAGAAAATCTTTTAACTTAATATTAAAAGGTTTTATGAAAGCAAAATTTGAAATCTGCTTTTAACAAAAAACAGATTAAAGAACACAGTTTTTAAAAATACACCCATATTTATTTTTTGGAAAGTAATGAATAAAATTAAGTTAACGAAGTACCTAATGAAATTTCTGAATTTTGAGGTTCATTTCCTTTAGATGATTTAACAAAAAATAATTTTCCAGCATCTTTTTAAATCGTAGCAAGGGTTGAGGGAGAAAATTATTTTTAAGATTTAATGCTGATAAAAACTAAACATAAAATGCCAAATTCTGTCCAGAAGTGAAAGCTGAGTTCCACTACAAGGTGATATTGGTGATATTACTAAGGAAGGCAATTGGCCATTTACTATAACAGGGATCATAAATATTGTAATGATACACTCAAAAGGCAGGATTAATTAATTTTTGGTCACTATAGAACTTTCGAGCAATACGGCAATAAAAAGTTCTTAACAGCTCGATACATAGTTCTTGATGTAAGCTGTGGTTTTTCACACACCACCAAGCTTCAGAGATTTGGTTCAAAACACCATTCTGGGCAGCCTGTAACACTTTTTTCGAAGAGATTTACACTGCCAAAAAGAAAAAAAAGGGGGTGACAGTTGTATTTCTCCCGTTCTACTGGGCCGATTGACAAAATTCAACTTGCGCTTCTCACGTCCCAAAAACGCGACTTAGGATATATATTAGATTTATATATAGCATTATTCTAACATAGGTATTTTAACACAAAATTGGACTTTTTCTGAAATAACATACCAATTTTTTTACATATTTCGATTCTTCGACTTAAATTATGCCAGACTGCCAAGTTTTGTAAAAATCGTATGAGTGGTTTTTAAAATATTAGCTCCTCAATGTTAATTGAATTTGGAATATATTTTTAATATCTCTTTTTTTTTATTAAACTTACTTGATTTCTTCTTTTAGAATTCGAAATTTAGATTCATTCCAAATAAAATTCACCCATTTTTTATGATTTATTTTTAAAATTTGCATTTTTAAATAATTTTTATAAATTTTTCGAAAAAAATTTTGAATTATAACCTATAAAATTTTTATGATCATCTTAAAGTAGATGTATTTCTAAGCATACCTGCAAAAAATTAGGGCTTTTTATTCAAAATTTCCGAAGATATACGCGAATTTATATACATTTTAAAATTTGGCATATTTGTCGAAAGTGATAATAACGAAAATGTGGTTTACGCACTTTGTTAAAATTATTTGAAAGAAGGAACGATGCGACTTTTTTCTGCTCATGCGCAATGGAAAAAGGTAGGAACGATGTGACTTTTTTTTCCTATCTTGCAAAATGAAAGGGATAGGAAAATAAGTTGCCATGTATTAAGAAGTTCACTAAGTGTATTATTCTTGGCGTAAAATGAAAAAAAATTCGCTAAGTTAAATTTTTGAATTTCTCCGTAAATTTCGCACCAAATTTTACGAAATTTTATATTTAGGCATAATTTGAAACGTAAAATCGAAGCATAGAAAAAAAATTGGTATGTTACTTCAGAAAAAGACCCATTTTTGTGTCAAAATAAATATGTTAGAACAATGCTATATATAAATCTGATATATTCCTAACTCGCGCTTTCGAGACATGGAAAACGCAATTTGAATTTCGTCAATCGGCCTAATAGAATGGGAGATACAGAACTGTCCTCTCTCTCTCTCTCTCTCTCTCTTTTTTTTTTTTTTCCCGCAGTGTACATGAATAGGTCCATACTGGGCGGGCATAAAATAATATGGGACGTAGCATGGACTTATAAATGAGCAACTTGTTGTTTATAAAAAGAACACTGTTTAGAGCTATTAAGGAGAATAGTGTACGTTTACTCACCCGAAATTTCTGTTAAGAGATGTGATATATGGGGACCATGAGGGAGTTTTACAGAGGATCACCCCAAAATAAAGGGAAATATATTAAAGTCCTTTTTGCGAATATGCTTGTTGACAAGACGCCTATTCTACGCCACGAGAGTCGTCTTCAGTTTATTGGCCGCCAGATATCGCTAGTAGTGAAAACTAGCTTTTGTCAACATTGCAGATTCTACGAGTACGGAACTGGTTGAAAACGCGGGGAAAATGGCCGCGTCGTCAATCAGGCTTGTGCAGTTGGCTATAGAAGTTGATCACGAGTCTATGTGTTTTCACAGCTAATTTTTTCATATCATATAATTTTTTCATACATATTTTTTCATATATAACGAAGAATATAGTCGCAGATCTCTAAATCGGCATTGAATTTATAGAAAGCATGACGATGCATTTGCTCTTCCCGAAAATATATTTATTGCATACTTTAGGCTGCCAAAATTTATTGTCATAAATTATGCACTGAACTGAGAGAGTATTTTGAGTCACACTCAGAAAATTGGAATGTCCTGGAAGATAGTCTCTTTACATTTTTTCTGAAAGGAAATATATATTTCCCCTTGTAGTATAAGAGAATATATTTTTCTAGTTTTCCGTAAAGTATCTCTAACACATATTTTTCACGAAGTAATAACATACAGACATCCGAGGAGAATCTAACTAATTTTTGTGCTACAAACATTAAGTTAATTTAAAAATATGACAGTCGAATACTTTCAGAACAATATTTTGAATCCAATAAGTAATACCGTTCAATATTAAGCAAAATTCAATCTACTGTAAAAATACATACACATATATTTTAAGACGATTATTCTGCCTTTGGGACATAGCCCTATTCGGAATTAATGATGAAAGAGTTAAATCTATCCATCAAATCATAGTCCAAGACGATATCACAGTTCCAGCAAAAACAGAATCTTTACTTCCTGGATCCATAGCCGAAAACAGAAATTTCCGGTACGGTGTATTGGAATGTGCCCAAAACTGTAATACCCCCCGTGGAGTAGCCTTACCGCTCGTCGACTTATCTTATCGAAGATAGTTATCTCGGTGAGAGTTACCAACGTCAGTGATAAAGCGAAAATTATTAGGAAAGGTGTGAAATGGTTGCAACATGTATTCCAGTGACCAGCATTAAACGAAATAGTAATTCTCTAGTATTCATGCCTTCAGAGAGACTTACATGAGCGTTATTGTAGAATACACAAGTAAGCGATGAAGAGAGGAGTACTGCCAAACGTGTCATTCAAGAATTTCAAGATGTTTTCTCCAGCTCGTCTTCTGACGTAGATCGAACCAGTTTGAGAGGGTGTAGAATCAATACCGCTGATTATCCACCAATCAAGCAACATCTAAGACGTCTGCCGATTGCTATCCAGGAACAGGTAGGAAAACTTTTAAAAGACATGCAAGATAACGATGTTATCAAGCCATCGGCAAGTCCTTGGGCCCCTCCCATCGTCCTGGTCAGAAAGAAAGACGAATAGATTTTATCTTGACTATCGCCGGTTGAATGAGGTTACGAAAAAAGACAGCTACCCTTTTCGTAGAATTGATGATATCTGAGAAACTCTTGACAGGAAGTGGTTTTCGACACTTAATTAATTTAAAGAGTGGGTATTGGCAGGTAGAGATACATCTTGTTGACCGAAAAAAGGCCGCATTTACTACCGGACAAGGACTTTGGTAGTTCAAGGTGATGCTGTTTGGGTTATGTAATGCTCGGGTAACATTCGAAGGCCTCATGGAGACCGTGTTGAGAGATCCGTCAGCCAGGATGCGACTTATCTCGGACATGACATCTATGCCGAAGATGTGTGTACAAATTCAGCAAAAGTGTCAGCAACGCCCCGAAAATGCGCATCATCTGAGAAGTTTCCTGAGGCTTTGCATCTACTATAGGAGATTTCTGAAGGACTTTTCTTCCATCCCAAGACCCCCTTTATAAGCTGACAGAAGACTAGCAAAAGTTCTTGCGGACAAAAGAATGTGTGATGCCTTTCACAACATGAAGAAACCTTTAATATCTGCTCCAATCCTGACGCATTCTCTGCTCGACAAACCATTTATTTTTGACACAAAAATGGGAGCAATGAGAGTGTCGGTGCTGTTTTGTCCCAAGAAATAAAAAGTCAAGAACATGTCGTTGCCTATTGAAGCAAGTGTCTAAACCTGAGAAGAATTACTGTGTCACCAGGAAAGATTTGCTTGCCATAGTTAAAGCCCTGGAACAGTTCCATCATTATCTCTACGGCAGAAAATTCTTGCTCTGGACATATCATGCATCGTTGACATGGCTATTAAATTTCAAGAATTTCGAAGGCCAAATCTCCAGGTGGACACAGAGACTCCAGAAATATGACATAACTATCCGTCATCGGAAGGGATCACCAAATGGAACGCCAACATCTTGTCTAAAACATCCTGCTCAGAAAACTGCCGATATTGTTACAGGGTCGCACGACAATAACTTCATCATGGGCTGATCGAAACCCATGGAGTGACGAAATAGTTAAGAAAGACCAGTTGGCAGAGTGCGACATTAAAGCCATAATTGATTTCATGAAATCTTCATATAAGAAACCTTCCTGACAGATACTTCGATCTATAATCCGACGACAAAAAATACCCGTTCTCTGGGACTTACTCCATATTCGAAACGGCGTCTTGTACCGGCAGTTCGAATGGAATGATGCAGAGACCTTCCGTTGGCAGCTGATACTTCAAAGATTCCGGACGTCCTTAAAGAATTCATAGCAGTCCAACAGGAAGCCACATCGGAATAATGAAGAGGTTACATTGAGAGTTTTCCTACTGGAGTAAAGCAAGGAAAGACGTGCATGTGTTGCCAATCTTGCGATGCCTGATGAAGAGACTACCACTGTAGCAGAGGAAATGATACAGCATTTGATTTCCAGGTTCGGAGTGCCTCTTCAGTTTCCAATCAAGGAAGATATTTTATCTCGCCTGTAATTAAAGAACTCTGTCAGCTACTCGACACTGACATTCTAAAAAAAAAAAAAAAAAAAAAAAAGACTAAATCGATCTATAGTCCGAACGACAAAACAATACTGGGCTCTCTGAGATTCACTTCACATACGAAACGGCGTCTTGTACTGGAAATTCGAATCGGATGATGGAAAGACATTCCGATGGCGCTGATACTTCCAAGATCCCGGACGTTCTTAAAGAACTACATAGTAGCCCTACAAGAGGCCCCCTCGGAATAATGAAGACCTTGCAGAGAGTTCGAGACTGTTTTTATTGGAGTAATGCAAAGATGACATGCAAAAGTGGTGCAAATCTTGCGATGCCTATGCGGGTTGGAAAGCTGCGAAGAAACGCAGCCGAGGCAAGCTACAACGTTATACCGTAGGGACGCCTTTGATATCTTGGGACCTTTGCCACGAGCTGCTAATGGCAACAAACACATCCTCGTTGTTATTGATTACTTCACCAAGTGGCCTGATGCATATCCTATTCCTGATCAAGAGGCTGTCACAGTAGCAGAGGTAATGATACAGCACTGGATTTACAGGTTCGGAATGCCTCTTCAGCTACATTCCGATAAGGGACTACAAGCTACTCGCCATTGACAAAACCCAAACGACACCTTTACATCCAGTCAGACGGCATGGTAGAGAGGTTTAATCGAACCATCCGTAATAACTTCTCGTTGGTGGTTTCCAGAAGCAACAAGACTGGGACAAGAAGTTGCCTCTGATTTTACTGGCCTATTACAATGCTGTCCACGAGATTACAGTGCTAATCACTGGACTATTACAGTGCGGCTATTTCCCTTCGCAGATGCTCTTCGGTCGTGATCTTCGTCTGCCTTGTGATCCTTTGTTTGATCACCCTCCGGATGCGCTTCATTGCTTGAGAAGTATATCCACGATCTCCAGGCACGGTTTGAAGTAATGCACAGTTTTGCACGACAGCGAGTCAACTTGGCGATTTAGAAGATCAAGACACGAGAGCTACAGGACATCCATACAACGAACGTGACAAAGTGTAGTTGTAGCATCCGATTCGACGGAAAGGACTCTTTCCTAAATTAAGTACAGCAGTTCCTTGAATTTAATCCAGTCTAATTTATTAAGTAATTGCTGAGAAAATTTTCCGACTATCATACAATGATCTTGGAATAGTCCTGAATTTCAATATCATTAATTTATTTCATAAAAATGTAAATTCACGAGAGCCTCGGGCCCACCAGCAGTCGAGTGGTAAAATCGCTGAGCACCGGTAGTTCGTTCTGAGGTTCAAATTTCGCAAACGAGCTACGTGCATGAACGCTTACTCTTTCCTTCCCCCATGTGTATACCAGTAAAGTTTCCTCCACGAATGCCTCCCTCCCTTTACAAAAATAGCCCTCGAGTGCTTTGGTGTAATCAAATAAACCAAACAAAACCATGAGAACCTATAGCATCTGGGAAATTAGCAGATTTTGCATGTTACTACAAATCAAGATATTACTAGAAGTAGCAAACGGGGTTTATTCAGTCTTAAGCTCGATGCATTGATTTGAACCTAAATTATTTGTTTTGTATTAAAATCTATCATAAACGATTTTATGTGTAAAGACTGTGCTAGGCCCAGTGCTCAAGTTGATACGGACGCTGAATACTGGCAGTTCGATCCCAGGCGAACAGACCAGCTGCGTGGTCAGCTTTTGTAGTGCTTCCCACGTGTAATGTGAATGCGAATTGGTTTCCCTAAAGAAGCCCTTTCCCTAGGTAGGTAGCCTTCGTGTGCTATGCCATACTCAAATAATAGTTAAAACTGTGCTTAGTATCTGGGAAAGAACACCATGCTAAAGTTCATTCATGGTCTATTTACGTATACAACAAGGTAGTACCTGTAATATAAATTCTTTGATCAATACTATGGTATCTTCACTTCCGGACTAAAACCATTTTTTTTTTTTTTCTGTAACGTCTAACATTTTCTGGCATACCCCAGAATTTGGAACATTGAATTTGGGAACCTTTGTTTTACACAAATATTTAGTCAAAATTTAGTTAAGTTGAAACAGAATATTTGGCGCGATTGCATTTTATACAAAAATAGATGCCATTATTTTCCAATATGCGCACAGTTCAAGATTTCAAAAATAGCGTTGTATCACAATAGCAAATGCAACCCCTTGCACATTTATTTCTACAAAGATGGGTAATTTTTAGCTCGTCGATTATCAGTTCATTGTAATCATTGATTTCATAACACTTTCTATTTAATATCATATTATACGTAAAAATATTTTTTCTGCTTATTAACAGAATGAATTTCAGTTTTTTGATTGTATTGCGAAATTATAATTTCATATCAGCTTTCTGGCGTTAAGATGGAACTTGAAAAATCAAACATTACAAGCTAATTGTTTCCCCCTTTTCTTATACATTTTACATTATGTGAAACATTTTTAAAGAGGATAAATATTTTATTTTCGGGCCTAAGTGTTAATAAGATCAATAACTTTTGGTGCACGAGCAGAATAAAAACATCTAAGCTTTACATTAGGAAGTTTCACTATTTAAAAATTTATCATTTAGACAAAAGTTATCGAGTAATTGCAAATTTGATTAAACAGAGAGTTCAATTAATCATTCATCAGATATTTAAATAACAAATTTTACGTAATAAACAGTACATTTTAAATAAATTAATTACTTTTTGTAAGCAGAGTGATGATAGTCTATAAAGAATTTACTAACCCGATTGTGAAAAGTGAGGAAGAAAATTTAAATAATGGAAAAGGAAGAAGCTCTAATTCATTTCAAAATAATGAAACACCAAATTTGTTTGGAGAGCACTATCCTGAGCTTAAGGATTCCAATTTGGAAACAATTGTAGAGGTAATATGTAATGAGGTAATGAACTTATTCGATGCATTCGTAAAAAATTCATCAACCGAAATCTTGAAACATTTATGTCAGTATAACGAGGATAAGAACAGACATGACAACATTGCTTCTGAAACAAATGGCACATTTTCTGAGTTAAATTCTCATTCCAAACTTTGTTCTAAAATACTTAATGTGGAAACAGTAAATTTTCAGCAAATACCTGATAAAATTTATATGGATACTGGTGAGGATAAGATAAAAGAGTCTTCACATGCTGCAGCATTTGAAGTATATAATTGCGCTACAAGGTTTGTGGAAAAGAGGAATCCAGAAAATGAATTATTTGACAAGATTGAGAAGAAAATGTCAGAACTCACTCTTCAAGATTCAGAACAGTTCACTCATGATAGTACATGTGAACCGGATTTGTATTATTATGGCTATTATGATAACTTATTTCCAGCATACTGTACTGTTGACGAAGGTTATTCATTGAAGTTTAGGAGCAAAAGCAGAATCATTACAAGTCCACAAATAATTGAAACTAATAAAATGACAAAAAGAAGAGGCTCTGCAGAAGATTCTTTAAGTGAATCTGCCCGAATTAGGTTAAAAAATTATATCACTAATAAAAAATTCATTTCTGTTTTTGAAGAATGTTATAACATTTTGAGAAAACACCCCCACAATGCAGAGGCATATGCTTTTATGGGTTTAGCTAATGTTCAGTTAAATCGGTTGGAATATGCAATGTTTTGCTACCGACGAGCTACTCAACTGGATATGCAACAATCAAAGTATGTTGAAACACTGCAAATTATCGAACACGTGATAAGCCTTCGAGAACTTATAAATGTTATGGAAAAATGTATGGCTAGGAATACCAATGCAGGAATGATTTGCATGGAACTAGACTTTTTGAAAGAAATGATGGAAACTTGTAAAAAGTGAATCTTCCAGTGCAAAACCCTTAATCGCAGAAACTGTTAAGTAATTAATATTCGAAAAAGTTCTCTGGAGATATATCGCGTTATGTTTCAAAATCATTGATAATTTCTTATTTCTAAATGTAAAAGTATTTTGGATGTCTATCGATTCTTTTATTTTAATTTATGAATAATCACAAAGTGCTATATATTGGTTTAGACGTTCAAAAGTCAGAAGAGAATTTCTAAAAGGATCGTGACAACAAAGTTTAAAAACTAAGACGAAATGCGCAATTGCTGCAAGTTCATAAAATGTGAAAAGAATTTTTTTTTAAGAAAACGGTTTTTTTAAAAAAGGTAAAAGTGGAGTTTAATATGTACGTTTACAGTTAATTTTCCTGTGAAGGTCCTAATCATTTAGAATCTCGAATAAAACCGCACCCTAAGGTAGTAAAGTAAACATTGGACAAAATGGAAAGCATTGAAAGTAACATAAAAATGAAAAATATTTTAAAAAAGAAAAAGTTATATTGATCTCCCAAGTTCAATGCTTCAAAGAGGATTAATGCCCGAAAAATTTTAAATATACTCTCAATTTGGAGTCCATCGTTTAGTTTCTCCAATGCTCAAATCTTTTCCCTACCCATATTCGCAACTCTTAAAAAGAAATATAAAAAAATAACGATAAAATAATTTACGATAAAAAAATAAGAAGCAAAATTACAACTGATTTACATACAAAAACGCTAACTAATATATAAAGGGAAATGAAGATACACAATAACGCTAACTAAAATTTAAAGGTAAAAGAAGATATACAATCATTTACAGTAAGGGTATTCCTTAGATAAAAATCTTCAGGTAAGGTCGATATATAAAACCTAAAAAAGGGGCGGTCTGAATGTATGATATATTAGTTTTAATTCAAACGATGTAAAAAACTGAATTCTGTTTTGAGAGAAACGGAGAAAAATATTCTTTAGAAATCGAAACGATTCAATTAATTGGAGTCAGCAAGGAGAAAAACCACAGAAATTTGAGTATAAAGTGGCATAGATGCTCCTTTAAAAGTCAAAAGCAGATGTACACAGTCCAGTCACATTAATGTGACCACCACGTACTTTCCATGTCAGAGTTAAATAACCAATCACAGAAGGCAGGTGGCAGCACAGTGCAGTTGAGCGTATATAAAGGGTGTGTGAGGGCTTCGGAAAACATTTCAATCGTTGGCGTAATGCAGAAACGAAGCGATTTATCAGACTTCCAAAAGGGCATGATCATTGGCTTTCGGGCCAAGGGTGGAAGCATTTCCGAAACGGCTGAGTTTGTGAACTGTTCGCGTGCCGCCGTGGTAAAAGTGTACCGTGCATGGCAAAATGGGACTGTCCAAAATCAGCGACGTGGCAAATGTGGTGCACCACGGGCCATAGATGACAGAGGCGAACGACGGTTGCGGAGATGCGTTCGGGCAGATAGACGGGCTACCGTTGAGCAACTGACCACCAAAATGAACCAAGGGGCTACCAAAAGTGTCTCCCAAAGTACTATTCAGCGAACATTGCTGCGTCTGGGCCTCCGAAGCAGACGCCTGGTTCGTGCACCTATGCTGACTGCTGTTCATCGACGGCGAAGGCTAGAATTTGCACGCCAGTACAGCAGCTGGACGTCCACTGAGTGGCGACAGGTTGCGTTTTCGGATGAATCGCGTTTTATGCTCCATCGGACAGATGGACGTTGGCGTATAAGGCGTGAAACCTCTGAAAGGAACCACCCTGCAACCATTGCCGGAACGGTCCAAGCTGGAGGCGGGAGCATTATGGTCTGGGGAATGTTTTCCTGGCATTCTCTAGGTTCACTGATCATTGTGGAAGGCACAATGGATCAATACAAGTACGCATCTGTCCTTGCGGACCATGTTCACCCCTACATGCGCATTGTTTTTCCTCAGGATGATGGCATCTTCCAGCAGGACAATGCGAGGTGCCATACAGCTGCCAGTGTACGTGCGTGGTTCGAAGAGCACCAGGATGAGTTTACCGTCCTCCCCTGGCCAGCAAACTCACCTGACTTAAACCCAATCGACCATCTGTGGGACCATCTCGATCGAGTTGTTCGCGCCATGGATCCTCAACTGCGTAATCTAGCGCAGCTGGCCACGGCATTAGAGTCGGCATGGCTCAACATCCCAGAGAACACCTTCAGGGACCTATGTGACTCTCTTCCTGCACGTCTCGCAGCAGTCCGCTCTGCGAAAGGTGGTTATTCTGGCTTTTGACAGATGGTCACATTAATGTGACTGGACTGTGTATATTGAGAAAAAAAAATAAAAATTAATGCTTAACTAATAAAATACTTAAAGTAAAAACGTCTATGATAAACTAAATCAATTCAAGAAGTAATCAGCTAGAAAAAATTAAAAAGAACAATGATAACGTGATAATGTGTTTGAGGTATTATTAGCTGCCAGGGCCGGCGGGAGCGCGCCTGCAAGGTCTTCTTTGCAGGCGGGCACCGAGCAAGGGAGAGGCGCAGCCCAGCCGAAGATACAGAGCTCTATTTTTTAATTCAAAAGAATGTGCACTTACCAGGAAAGAAAAATAAATGTACCTTGAATGCTACACAGGGCAGGGACCATGGGCGTTTGCGCCCCCACCTTTCCTCTCCAGCCCATCCATATATCGTCAGGTACAGTGTCAGTTAAATACGTTCGAGTTCCAAACGTCGTGGGAATTGACGCTGTGAGCAACTTTAATCTAAGTAATACCGTACTTACACCGACTACAAACGCAGACGTTGTGCACTAATCAAAATAACCCTTCTGGCGTACCTAATACCATATAACGGTCATTTTCCATGTGTTTAGAAAGCCACGTATTAAGATCACTTACACATCCCTTCTACGTATATACTGAGTGGTTGGCGAAGTTTTTTCTTGAAAATTTCTCTAAGGGTGGGAAAGGGGGAACGGAGCCCTTTCTACGAGGGCAAATTTGTCATTTTGCCATATGTAAGAATGAATACGAGCGCCAACTTTTCATTTTCTACACGGGAGTTGGAGGGGTGGGGTCACTTTGAACTACCAAAGTCCTTGTCCGGTAGTAAATGCGGCCTTTTTTCGGTCAACAAAATGTATCTCTACCTGCCAATACCCACTCTTTAAATTAATTAAGTGTCGAAAACCACTTCCTGTCAAGAGTTTCTCAGATATCATCAATTCTACGAAGAGGGTAGCCTGGTATTATCTCATGTTAGTTTTTAATTACCGTATTTTCCAGTCTGTAAGATGCCCTGTGATTCATCAGGTTAGAATTTATGAAAAATACTTGGATCATATAGGAAAGAATCAATATATCTACTTTAATGATAACAGTTTACACCCCCTCCCTGCAAATACATCAGCGTTAACTTTTTGTAGAATCCAAGAAATTCATCATCAGTGATACTAAAATAATGTACACAATCGTTTTAACTTTAGTTGTCACTGTCACTGGAATTTTTATTTTCCCCAAACACACTGCCAGTTTCACTTCCATCTAGCACATTGCTAATTCCACACTTTTAAAAGACTTTATGATAGTTTCACTTTTAACTTTCTATCAGGATTTTTCCACCCACTCACAAACATTACAAATTGATGGCTGTTTAATTCTTAGTGTTGACATCATGAGCTGGCACCTCATTATGCAAAGAGAGGGTAAAATTTGAACAGTTTATTGACTGAATAGTCCAGACGCCGTTAAAATGAGTCAATCCATCAGGAATGATAGAAAGCTGCACTTTCAAGTAGGAAGGATCAGTTCAGTAGCAAGGATTTTTACTCACTCCATTATCCACGCCTTAAACTGATCACACACTAATAAAAATGATTTCGAGACAGAAGAGAAAAATGCTAAAGTAAAACATAATATTAGTTGAAGTGCCATTTTGCACTTCACTGAAAATCAATGTCAAAAGTCTACCATAAACATGGTTCAAGGAATCACTTCAGTATGTTAATAAATCAACACATTAACTATTTACAGGTCTATTTACAACATATTTGCTATTTTAGATTACTTCCAAAAATGAGAGTTCGACATTATTATTACCGACTAAGTTGGTTCTAAGAACGATTCTTAAACAAATGCTAAAGCGTTGTCACAAAAGGATGCAAAATACCAAGCATGCACTTTACCACTACCCAATGGCCAAATCAACAGTCAGCAACATTAGCAAAGCAACAACATTGTGTTTGGAGTAGATTTTAGTCAAGATTCTATCAATTTCGAGGGCAAAGAGTTACAGGTACCTCTTCATCAAGAACCAAGAAATCTGGAATGAAGGGAAAGCCACGGATGTATTTATGCCCCAAAGGAGTAAAGCACAAGAGCAGGTAATGCCATCTGTAGGCAGAAACAGTAATGAAAATTGGAAAATTAAAACCATTAGGAAGGAGTGGATTGGAAATAAATTCATTAACTATTCAACACATATCATTGTGAACATGAAAAGCTTAAAAAAATCCAATTCAGCTTTTTGAATAATTTTTACAAAGTCAAAATTACGATTGTGGTATTTTTACGAATTGAACCATTGATTTTATTGATAGACAAGAAAATGAACTGAAAACTCAATTTCTGTAGAATCCATTCAAATTCTTTAAATGACAGAAGAATGAAATGGAAACATGACAAGGTTATTAATGCTATTTCTAACAGCGGAATGTCTTCTTTGACGGCAAGATTAAAATTTTCTAAATGCTTTGTGAATAACCACAGAAGAAATTCCTCTATCATTGGCAACAGATCTCAAATAATCATCAGAAAGCAAAGGTTCTGTGTGTTTGTACATAACAATGATCTGCCCACCCTTATGAGCTTTGGATTAGAATGAATTTCACTCAAGGATTTCCTTTCCATTAACATTCAAAACAATGGATTTGTTACTAAAATTTACATTATAAATAATTAAGTGGCATATTGTATTCTTCTGTGTTTCTTAAATTTTAGAGAATTTGAAAGCTTTTTCAATAAGGAGAATGACATGAGGAATTAGACATGAGATTAGATGTCTTTGAAAAGCTGATATTTTAATGCTTTCATCTTCCAAAGCTTAACACTACAGATATTAAAAATGGGATTAGTACTTGCAGTGGGAAGACTAACAGGATAGGTGTAGGAAGACTAACAGGATAGGTAGTAATAACCAACTAGGGTGTAAGCTTTTGAAATTTAAAAATAAGGATATTTTTATATCATTGACAAGTGATATCGGTTCTAGGCCAAGAATTATGACCAAATAAGGAAAAATCTAAAGTAGAATTGGAAATTTTTAAATGATGGTAATATAATTCATATTCATATAATTCATACACACAAAAATTTGCACTTTTTTTATAATGTGATGAAGAAATAACAATTTGAATTAATGCATAATTTTCGAAACATAAACAGAAGTTTTAAGACTACTTGCATAAATCTGGGAATGATATTCTGATGTTAGCTTTTAAGCAAAAATTGGAGATGGCTACACTTACGAAGATGGTTACGGTTTAATACACTTAACCCTTTGAAGCTTGCGATATTATTTTAATAATTTTTTAATTAAAAAGACTCCAGAAATTGAATAATATGATCCTAGAGACAAATAATATATGATTTAAAAAAAATGTACGCTTGCCCATTAATGTATGGGTGGTGGTCGCACAGCGAAACCAGCACGCATCTAGGACTTTGAAACTTATTGAGGCAGTAGGGGAAAAAACTTACCTTTTTCCATGCACAATTCCAATAAATGACGAAATTTGCGAATTAAAAAAAAATTGTATTTAAGAATTGCATTGTATATAAATTTCTCACATTATTTTACAAAGTAAATCATCAGAAAAAATGAAAAAATAAACATTTATGCAATTTTTCTATAGCAGTGAAAACATAAGAACCTACATAATAAGGACGTACGGATAAATGGATAAAAAAAACTCAGTAAAGTAAGGATTTAAAAAAAAAAAAAAACTCAGTGCTTTTTTTTAAAAGAACAAATTTTTTTTTTGTGAAAGCATGTTTTGTTTTTTGGTACAAGCATTAGTTTGCAAGCTTCACACATGTATCTTGTTCTATGAAGTTTCTCCCTGAATGTACCGCCAGGATTTGCATTTTACTGGAATATGTCCAGCATTATTTAGTCTCTTTTTGTCGGGCAAAAGAAATTTGTGTTTTTTTATGTTAATAGGGGGGGGGGACTTGGTCTTTTTGGCTTTGATATGGATCTTTCATTTTCTATTCGTATTTTGTCCCAAATATTTATAAAATATTTTAAATTTAAATAAAACTTTTACGAGATTTTGATTTTTAATTATAGCAAAGTATATTTACATTACATTTAAACCATACAAAAAATTTACAAAATAGCATTACTAGCATAGGAAACAAGCGTGTTGAGCTCAGAGAAAATTCTCTGGAAATGAAAGACTTTTTCACTGGCAGGTACATGTACGGTTTAGTAATAAAATAACTCTGGGGTTTCAAAGCCCCTTACCTATACCTGGGTAAAAATACAGATTCCAATTTGAAAAGCAGCAAATAACATTGTGAAGAATAGTGGTTTCAAGGCACGACCACTGAGCCTCTAGAGAATTGTGACACAATGCTGTAGTGCCTCAGTGGTTGTGGCCTGAAACTACAAAGCAAATGCTATAAATATACATACTTTTTTTATATATGCACCTTAATTATTGCTATTTTTTATTGTTTATAATAGAAATAATGATGTGCGATGAATAATTTTTGAAATTTAAAGTTGTTTATATTAATAAAAGACAGTTATGTTGTCTCTTGAAAACGAATTTTAAAAGGCATCCGATTTGAAGTACTAAGATCTAAAAAATATATGATTCTGCAGCCATTTTGTGTTATTTAGAGGTAAAAGATCAGTAATCAATCATAATAATCGGTTTTCACTCACAAATTTCAGAAAGAAGAGGAGAAAAATGTTCGAAAATTGGTGGTTTCAGGGTGGGAACACCGTGCACCAAAGGGTTAATGCATAACATGCAAAAGTGGTTCTTGTCTATTTGTGAAAGGGGAATTTTTTTAATTACAAAAGGGGAACAAGCACAAAGAAGTGGTGAACACAAAATTATAAAATAGGGAATGCACAAAACGATTAATAGAAAAAAAAATAAGTCAGAATGAAAAAAACTAAAGAAAGCAATACAATACAAAATGAAAGAACACTACTGATGGAATAAAAAATTAGCAAAGAAATTTGGCACAAAAAAAAATATCATCAAAGAAAAATATAAACAAAAAGAGAAACCAACTTCTAAAAATGAAGCATTCAGCAACTCCATAGAATGGCAAAGCAAAAACCCAAATGTCACAAGTCGGCAAACGATTCAAAGTGGAAGAACTTTGTAGGAAAGCTCTTCCAGTTGATTGATAGTAAGAATCAAGACAGATGAGAAACACGCCAAAGTTTAACATGAAATTATCTAAGCAATAACCTTGTGTTTGGCATAGATTTTAGTCAAAACTCTATAGATTTCGATGGCAAACAAGTACAGGTTCCTCTTCATCAGAGCAAAGGAATTTACAATGATGGAAAAGGCACAGTTGTATTTATAACCTAAAGGAGTAAAACGAACGATAAGGTAACGAGATCTGCTGGCAGAAATAGTAACGAAAATTGAAAAATTAAAATAACAGAATTATAAAAAGCATTATGAAAGACAGTATCTGATTGAAAGTCATTAACTACACAGGATAAATCTTCATTAATGTTTCACAGGAAAGATATACCATCTGAAGGTAAGTTTCACAGAAAAGACACACTATCTGAAGGTACCTGAAGGTGAACTTTCACAGAAAAAAGCATACCAACTGAAAGACATCTAAACTTTTTCTCAAAGCATCATCCCTGTTGAAAAAGCTTTTAAATTCTCTCAAATTTCAAAAACAAAGAAGGATACAACCCAGCCCTTAATTACTCATAACATGAATTTGAATACCAAATCATTTGTTTCGAATCTTAACAAAAAGGAAAAGAAGGACTTATCTGAAATTCATTCTAATACAAACATAATTTCCGATGCTGATAAGGGTGGACGGATCGTTGTTATGGAGAAACACACATACATTGATGAAGTCATGAAACTTATAAGTGGAGGACCACACTGCCTGATTCCTAAGGATGTTTCAACTTCTGACCTCTTAAAAGTTAAAAAAGCTGTTAAATATTCTTATATACTCCTAATTCACTTTAAAAAAATCACTTATTCCACCAACTGCGAACTGAGCTAGGTTCTATACTTTCTCAAAAAGGCACACAAATGAAATTCCTTTTGACTTATGGGTCCTAACTTAGGAATGACATCATATCTTTGGTCAAATATTTAGTTTCTATATTTTCTCCTTTAGTTTTGAACAATTTTCATATGCAAGTTAAGCTAAAGTTAGTGACAGTGCAAGAAATGTGAAAAAAGTTAGATGGCTTTAAAAGTTAAATTGCTTCTGTACCACTCATACAACTGGTTCTGTGGTTTGTAATATGTCTTGTTTTTGGTGCGGCATGATTTCAAGCCAGAAGTAGGGTTATTTATTTTCATTTAATGTACACATTAATAAACCAGAACATTTTATAATTTTATAAAAATGATGCATCTAAAAGTAGTTCTGGACTGCCCCTAAATAAGTACTATGAAAATTATTTTCTAAGCTACTCTCAGTGCCGTGGCACATGGTCTAACATGCAAAATGAACCCAAACTACATTCATTATGCTACATAGCATACATATTTATAAGCTACACTATATACATATCAAATTTAATGGGGAAATTTTTTATTAAGTACCATCAAGGAAATAATAAACTGCACTGCTTTCTACTGGCTCAAGACAGTGTTATTATCAACATTTGTAATAAAGGCAACCCTTTTCTATGCCTGATGCAGGAAAAATGTTTAATATTATTTTTCCAGGAAAATTAGCTTGCGTCTTAGAGAATGAAGTTATACCCCAGGCCCATAAGACGGAGGTTGATTTTAGGGCACGTTTTGGAGTTTTTACTCCCAGTAACACCCCTTTCTAAAAAAAGCATACCATCTGAAACTTGGAAATGTAGCATAAAATCCTTTTTACCTAAAATTGTGACACAAAATACAGTCTTGATTTTAATAGAAATAATGAAAGAAATTAGTAAATTAGGCATAATGAAAGTAGTATAATAATTGATATATTTTTCTTTTTTACTCTCCCGGTGTTATACATGGGAAAAGAACACACTCACCAGGTCTGAAATCTAGAACTATGTACTAAAATCTTATAGAAATGCATATGGTAATATAAAGTAATATACTTTTTTGTTAGATATATACACTTATTTTTTTTGTCACATATTTTGAAATCATTCTATTTTTCTGTTAAAACTTTTCTTTTGTCACCACATAAAACACTTTTAAAATACACCTAAAGACTTTCCTCTTTCAAGAATCCTCTTTCCAAGCTCTGAACTAACTTTTTAAAATCTAAAATTAAAAGCATAGAAAAAACATTTTTTAAATAATTAAGTTTGCTGATATGTCGATATGTCTTCTCCTTGAGAATTATCTCTTTTTGGAAGTTAGTTGAAATTTTTTAACACAATTTGGGAGCGACACATTTAAAAAAAAAAAAAAAAGAGAGAGAGAGAAAGTTTAGGTAAATTGATTATACTGACTAAATTTTTCCTCCAATACTTAGCAAAAGATATTTTTTTTAATGTAAATGAATTGTAAATCCTCAAACTTAAATAAAATTATAATTTGTTTGAACTAGGTTCTTACTTTCATTAAAGTTTCTTCATAAAAATTAGTATGATTACTCACTGAAATATGATTAACCACCAAACAATTTGATACAGATTTAATTGGCAACATTCTATTTTAGATAGAATTATTTGATTTAGCTTTAATGATACACCACACATTAAATCTGATACCAAAGTACGAAAAAATTAACTATCATTTTAAACAACAGAGAACTGGCAAATAACAATTTACATACTTCAGCAAAAAAGGAAATAAATAATAAACTAATTTCTATTTCTAATTCCATTAGAATTTAAATTTAGAATTCATTAAAATGGATATGCACGGTTTCCATCATGACATATTGAAACCTTCTTCCTACATATATTTTGTTTTGAATTCTGCCTTATCAAAATGAATACATTTAAAAATTGTGTTTTAGCATCAGGCTGCTGACTGTTATTATTTCACCAAATAATATAAACAACTACTTATAAACATACAGACATTCAGTTGCAAAGAATTGACCTGTTGGGTTTTAATGGTTCATTTTAAAAAACAGAAAATTTGAAAACATTTAAAATTACATGCAGTTTTGATATACAGTTAGAAATTGTAGATTTGATAAACATTTTGTCTTGATTTTAAAATGTCAATGAAACACCATCTGCTAATAGGTAAACAAGGTATATCTGACTGGCATTCAAAGAATGATAATGTGATATATTTTATTCATTTATAAAGCTCCATGAAAAATAATCAAGCTATAAAATGGAGTGTGAATATGCTAATCAAATTAATTGGAGAAATAATAAAATTTTACAGCTGAAATTCTTACAGTATTTTATATAAGATACAAATTACATTAAATATATACAGATTTCCCCTCCTCATATATACACTCATTCACCTTTTCCGCCACTCTGGTTCATGGAAGTCAAAGATGTAGGTTCTTCTTTTATTTTTTCAGGCATTAGAGCCTCTGTTTGATGCCTTAATGTTTGCAATTCAAACTCATAATTTGCCAATGCAAGTTTCAGTTCATATAGAAGAACCATATCACTGCGTAACTCATTGAAATGGGTGCAGATATCTTCAGTAGGAATAGGATTAGGTTCTAGAAAAAATAAAAAAGAAAGGAATACAAATATTTTATTGCAAATTGTCTAATGAAGCAAACTAATTAACAGATATATTATGCAAAGACTATTTTTTAGTTAAGTTCTGCATGGCAGAGAGTGGAATCAAATGAAGAAAAATTTTAATACATGAAAAAGATACACCCTATGTTGTGTTAACCATCATAATTATTATTCAGTCTATCCACTTCTGTAGCACGTGAGTAAATACATCTAATTAAATTGATGCTTCTACTAAGTGCAAGACACTGTGCTGCTCAATTCCTTCCAGCAGAGGCCAAAATAAAACTAAAAGTAATTGTAAAATATTTGTGGGGGAGATAATGAAAAGGAACTAGAAGTCTGAAGAAAGGCAAATAGATAGTTCTGCGAAGACAGTCTGTAGTGACTGATTTATTTTAAATTTTTCCTTGACCTTTCTTATGGAATTTGCTTGCGTTTCGGTAACTCTAATGCTATTTACAAACAATACTATCATTCATGTACTTTTTGTCATAGATATTAATCAACCAGTGATGAATTACATTTTGGATTTTAATTTGAAGAAATCTAATAACAGACAATCTTACTCTTGAACATATTACACACATAGAAACAGATGGAATGGAAAACTTTTATAAGAAAAATATCATAGCATGCACCTTTTTGCACACTTTATTTTTCCCCTTTTATTTCCACTTAAATAGCCCTTCATGTATGTAAAATATTTCAGCAAGTCAAAAAAAAAAAGTGCATCTTAATATAACCTATGTAGGAACTTCTTATACAAGTAATAGTCCCCTGTTTTAAAAGAAGCATCATTATTGAAATTCTGCTATAAAACTCAAAATACGCACTTTAATTTTTTACAGATCTGGGTTCCAATTTATTAAATTTCCCCACCTAAAAATACAATTCTATAATACCAGGAGCACATAATAGTTTTATGACATTTTACCTGTTTAAAAAGTTTTTTAAATCACAGACAAAACAATTTAGTTCTTAAAGTTTTATTTCCTCTTAAATAAAAAACCTTTTAGGTTTTAATAGAATCTATTACCCATTGACTATGAAAATACTGATATTTGCCATGGTAGAAACCTTCATGTGAGAAGCAGGGAAAATTTTCATATGATTTTAAATGATTCTCAGTTTACATAACTGATTCATCCAGGACAATAATGTGATTATTAAGGCAGTTTATTAGGAAACAAATTCAACTGATACATATATTAAGGTGCATGTATACATGTATGTTAATATGAATGTGGATACAAGTGCCAGTTTTTACATACCAGAAAACTGTCGAAATTATAGTAAGTTACATATACTTCTTTAAAGAAAGGCATTCTGTAAGTAATTATAGTAAGTTACATATAC
This sequence comes from Stegodyphus mimosarum, assembly GCA_000611955.2. Taxonomy (NCBI): domain Eukaryota; kingdom Metazoa; phylum Arthropoda; class Arachnida; order Araneae; family Eresidae; genus Stegodyphus; species Stegodyphus mimosarum. Next base: position 437,447 of record KK121583.1, on the reverse strand, counting down.
TTCTTTAAAGAAAGGCATTCTGTAACGAATTATTTCTACTCAAACAGAAAATAATTAAACAAATTTATTATAGAGTATATTATAAATCTGAATTGGAAGCTCTCATGTCACAAATAAGATTAAAGCTGTCTCTTTTGATACTCCTGATGGTTAAACAATCTCTGCTGGTTTTTGGTGTTCTTGATGCTTAAACAATAAAATCATCTCTTTTTATGTTTTTGCCAGTTTTTTAAGTCATTCTGAAATGGAGTCACCAGCTAATACAAGGCATTTTAACGCATGGAAAGATGCTCAGAAACAGTAAATTTAATTTTCTCAGTAACTGTCTATGGCATTTGCATGCTTCAATTAACACATTTTGGAAAGCATGCATAGAAATACAAAATATAGTGCTTTGCATAAAATGGTTTTAAGTTCTTTAACGTTTTTCTTATTTACATTAATTGGTTAAATTTTTTAAATTTATTTATTGTTACTTTTTCACTTTGTTTGCTGAGCTGAATTCTGAATGAAGTTTTGTCAGCTATTAAGAACTTTTCATCCAAAGCATTATATTGCACAACACACCCACAATAAATGAATTAAATTCAGCTTTTTATGCATATAACAGATATAGTGAAATTTTAATATGCTTCACAATCGATAAATATTCCTTGCACTCTAACTTTTTTATATTAATTTGTTTTGCAATTATAAAAAAGTGCATGAAAAGAAATCATACTTCAAAATGCATGACAATGTTTTTATTAAACAATCTGTGTTTCAGTTTGTAGATGCTGCTAATAAGAGAAGAATTTTCTTAACAGCTGACCCCACCTTTTTTTTGCTTTGACTGCTTAATTTTGAAAGAGGCCTCTTCATAAAATATCACGTAATTAAAAATGAAAACTTCTTCAAAGAAAAATGCAACAAATTCTTTCTTGATCACTAAAGATATGCAAATATATGAACATGCACACAACTACAGTCTAAATAATTAAAAAAATGCAGAGTTGAAATTTCATTGTGGTGATTCTTCATGTAAGCAAATATTGAAGGCTAGAATAAGAAAACAGCTTTATTCATTGGTATTCCAGTACATCCAAAATATACAAAACATAAATGTTAAAATTCCTCCCAGAGAACTCTACAGCCACTTCATAATCATTTAAAGTTTTGTAAATTTATGTTAGGAAAAGGATTATCTATCAACTGTCTCTAATACAATTGCTCCAATACACTTCATAATCATTAAAGTTTTGCAGAGCTATGTTTGGAAAAGGATTACCCATCAACTGTCTCTAACACAATTGCTCCAATACATAGCATCAAACGTTCTACATTGAATATGATACATTGTTTTACTGTATTCAGTGAGCAGAAGTTAGTTCTAAGGTTTGTCCTACACTGATGGCAAACTGTTTATTTAAAAAAAATGTATTTTGTTTCAAACAGCCTAAAAATATTTATGGTGAGCATGAATAAGAGGAGTTGAAAATGTACTACAGTGAACAAGGAAGAAGACTGTGAGTGCAAGACAGTGAATGAGACAAAAAAAATTAAAGAAACTTCTAAAAATTCTACTAATTTAGATATCATTAACATAATCAAAGAAGGTGAATCATTTTCTATAAGATTAAGAAAAAAATTCACATAACAATCAATTCTATATTTCATTTTTAACTCCTAGCACTGACACAAACAGTATGTGTGTGAGAGATGAATTTGTTTTTATTTCTTAATAAATATATCAACTAATACCATACTAATTTTCTCTAGTCTTCCTGCTTAAGAAGTTTGTAATCCTTTTGTCCTTGAAAAACTTCTTAACTGACTAAGTTAACATGATTCTAATGTATACATGTACACAGAAAAATATAATGAATTAATACTAATTCATATTGTATTATAACCAGATATTATGAATACTACTTTTATAAAAAGTGGGTCCGTGACACTTAGCCGTCACAACACTTAACCAACACCAGTTAGTTGACGGACATTTAGCCAACATGCACACTTAGCTGACAAGACATTTAGCCAACAAGGACACTTAGCCAGCAGGACATTTAGCCAACACGACACTTAGCCAACAGGAGATTAGCTGACAGAGAGAGTTAGCTGTCTGCACATTTAATTGTCAAAGCATTTAGTCAACAGGACATTAAGTTGACAGTGACGTTAAGCTGACATGTACCCAATAATTATTTAAACTTGCTATCAATTACAAAATTTCTTGACTTCTTTATAAGTTCAATATTTACGTCATTTTTTTTCACCTATCAGTAAAATTCATTTTTTGATGCTTAAAGACACCGTATGTGCTTTTAATTCTAGTGTAATTTAGCATAGTTTGATATATATCATGCTGTTTGTTGTATATTGGCCAAATTGAAAAAGGACTGAAATTTCTCGTCAAGGAATATGAATTAATTTTCGAAAGGAAAAAATAATTCTTTTAGCTAATTACAATGGTCACTTAGTTACATTTTAATATGAGATCTGCAAAAATTGTCCATAAAGCTTCTTTACTTAATCAACTAGGTTCCTTTGAACACTTCCACATTATTAATATTTTTTTTTTGGTCACTTGATATTAATTTTCCAATCTCACTCTTCCTAATACTTTCAAATGTCTAATACCTTTAAGTTTCTTTGCTTTTTTACTCAAAACATCATGCTACATTCCTTCCCTTATAAAATCGCTTCGCTCCTCCCACTTCTGAAATTTCCTTTCCCTGTCATGGAAAATGTGAATAATGCAATAAAAAATATCGTTATTCTTGAATTATACTTTTTATAGAAACACTGGCAGTGAAAGTTTAGTTTAGCAAATATATTTTGTTTTGTTATTAAAAACAATTTAAAAAAAGAGAATTTTTAAGACAAGCAAAGCTTTAAATTATTTGTGACCTCTATAATAGGCAGTTCACGCCACCATTCTTGAGATAAAAATAAACAACTCATATAATGTCACGGTAACTGACCTGTTTTTGGTCACCTCTGCATCGCCTTCATCTTTTGGAATCTAGCATTTACCAACAGGCCATACAATCATGTGATGTTTATGGCTGTATTTCAACAGAACTGATAACGTTGCGCTAGTGCGATACATCAGTTATAATTGGTATTGGACCTGTCTTTGTAAAGATTTTTATTTAACACTTTTCGCCATATTGAGACAGCTGAACAATTGCAAAATTTTTATTTATTAAAAAAGTCATAATTGTATTTGTGTGTGTTCGAATATATATATTGCACACATAGTTCTAATTTTTGAAGAAAAAAAAAATATGCTCCTTTTGGATCGAAATAAGGTGTAAGACATCGAAATCTAGTAACAACTGTTATTTCTAAAACTAGAGTTTACTAAAGTAGGTTCAATAGGTTCCGCCTATTAATGGACTTCCTTGTATGCACTAATGCCTCATTTTACTTAATGTTAGGCTATTTACGATATCAGGACTTCATTAACACTTATTACACTGGGATATGCCTCTTGCCCAAGAACCCGTGCCTAATGGCCTCAGCCACTAGGCGCTAACTAAGTAACACCTCATTCAGCTATTTTTAAGCTAAATGTAAGCAAGTCTGCATCAAATTACAATAGAAGAGAAACACACCAATGTGACAATCAAATTCGCTGAAAACAACCTTGTATTTGGCGTACATTTACTAAAAACACTCAATCGATTTCAAGGGCAGCTACAGGTCCCTCCTCATCAGGAGAACAAAATATCTAGAAAGGGAAAGAAAGCTGAGTAACGGCTTTATATACTCTCAGGTAGAACCACGCGCGAGGAGGCAACGCCATCTATTGGTAAAGTAATCATCAAGAATTATATTAATAGAATTTTAAAAGCACTAGGAAGGACTGGATTAGACTTAAAATCGTTCACCAAACTTGCTAAATCTTTGTGAATATGAAAAGCCTCAAGAAAATCCAATCCACCAACGGATATTTTCTATATATTTTGTTCTCCTGATGAGGAGGGATCTGTAGCTGCCCTCAAAATCGATTGAGAGTTTTTAGTAAATGTACGCCAAATACAAGGTTGTTTTCAGCGAATTTGAAAGTCTGCATCATTTTGTAGGATTTAAAGCATGATTCTGTAACATTTTATTGACCATGCCTCTCACTTAAAATACTTACTCAGGTTAATGTTTATAGCCCACTAAACTTTTGCATAATGTATAATTCAGAAGTAAAATATTCTATAAGGCGTTTTGCTTTATTCAGAACTGAATACATTTCTGCAAAAACTACATTTTTCACTCTTCATATATCAAAAACATTGCTGATATGCAACTCTACTCTTATTTTCTAACGTGCTGCATTGTTGGTCAAACCAACTTTTGTTTAAATGTCCTGTTTCCTTTTGATAAGAAATGACATGATTTCCCCATCAATTGCTATGTTCATTAAAATGCTGAATAATGCACCTATTTTAATTAAATTTCATCTTCAAGGCATATATCTGAATATGATTATAATATAAAAAGTAAGTTTTTTACAAGTCATACATTTTAAACTTTCTTGATAAAAATTTAATTTCTTAAAAAAAATACTCAGCTGATAAATTTTCAGGTCTCATCTTACCAATATCAAGCTCTTTTAGAAGTTGTTCGATAGCTTTAGCCTTCTTTTGTCCAACAGATGCTGGCAGCTTCATCTGAGTATAGAAATACTTTTTTGTACACTCAAAAATATATCATTTATTTAGTATTAAAAAAACATATTTATTTTCAAATGTAAATAAATAAATAAGGTAAAATACCCTTTGGCTTCTTAGGGTTACACCACTTCCTTTGAAGTCAGCAAATTTTATTCCAGCTGAATCAACACTCTAAAAAGTTCATAACAATAAAATGTTATTAGGACTTTAAATACATTTTTATAAGCTCAGGTGATGAAAGGTAGAAATGCAAATACTTATAATG
>KK121583.1:398803-428930 GCA_000611955.2 Stegodyphus mimosarum | reverse complement strand
ACGCTTTTATGTTATAACACAGTGTTGCAGACTGCAAAGTGAATGTTGATGCAAGAGAAAAAAACAGTTTCAATTCTTAGTAAAAGCAGCAAAAGTTAACCTCCAATGATATACCAGCAGCTTCCATATAAAAAGCAAGTTTTTGTTTAAACCAGATATAAAAAACATACAGCCTAATTACATTGCTTTTAGAACAGCAGTGAGATTATACCTTCTGTATATAGACACCTTCTGGCTCTTATGATGAATAAATTTTTTTCACACATTTGTTACAAAAGGAATTTACAAATCATTGCATCAGAAATGAACAAGTATGCTAATCTATACTTATTACATTTCTCTCAGTTAACTATGCATTTATTAAAATTATTAATTAGTTTCACATTTCACTCAAATAAAAATGCTTTAGCCTTACAATATACAAAGTCTGAGATCCGGATGTCCAAAATCCAGAATGATCCCAAATCTGGACCTTTAAAACCACCATCAAAAATTTTTTTTACACTTGATTTTTTGTTCCGTAAGAAAACATGCGGAGAATCCTGATTCTTAATTTCACTTCGGCACTAAATAAAATACCCCATTATTGAAGAAACAATCATTTTAGTATAAATCTGTGGGATCAATAATTTGGCACTGTAGCTATGTATCTGCTTGGCATACACCTCAAACCAAAACATTCTACATAGAAACATCTTTGACTTTACAACTACTGATATCTTAAATCCCTGATGCCAACTTGGCAAATTATTATTTATTATATTTTGCTTTTATCACTATATATTTATCAAGGCATGATAACTTGAGTAATGACTCATGCAGTGATGCCTACACAATTTTTTTTTTATAGTTGTAATTGAATAACAAAGAGTATAGAAACCTTTTATGTTGACACTACACTTGGTCTTGATAACAGATTTAAGTTAAATACGCTAAATGTTGACGAGGAAAAATTTAACAAAAATTTCTTTCCGTATGCTAAAACTAGATTTTGTTAATGATACTCATAGGCCAAAAGATTACATTTAGTGCTATTTGAATTAAGAATAACTGATTTTTTATTCACATAAACCCCGAACCGGCACCAGAACTCTATGGCCACACCGGACGGCAGAATTTAGGGAAGACAAAACTTTTGGAATTTAGAAAAGCACTCAGTAACAAAATTTTTAGAATTTAGGGGTACTGGGCCCCAAAATTAAGGGGCGGCAAAAATTTAGAACTTAGGAAGGTGCTTGGTAGCAGAATTTAGGACCCACAGAGACTGGCGGCAAAATATCTAGCACCAGCTCTCAGTAAGCTTAAGTATATGTGGGAATTTATTTATTCAAGACTCACATAAGCCTTAAGCATGTGCAAGAATTAGATGAAAGTATAATGTAAATAACTGAATTAACACAGTTAGACATAAGTAACTGAATTAGACTTAAATAACTAAATTAGTACAATTCAGGCTTAATTGTCTCAGTGTGCGATAGAAGCAAGACAAAATTTAACAGAACATTTTGTTTCTCATCATAAATCTCATGCTACATAGCCAATAATGTATACAGGACGTTGTTAAGCTAGATTAAAATTATACTTTACTGGTTCCAAAGAATTTCAGTTAATACAGCAGATTGCACTGTTTCTTAATTTTCTGATTTGATCAAGCTTATTATTTTTTGCATGCTGTTATAATTACAGCAATTTTATGAAAACTAAAGTTTGAACTTTCAATTAAATCGAAAACAGTTTCTAATTCTGGAGCTGCAACAGGATCTACAAAGCAAAAGCATGTTTTGATGCCCATTAAAAAAAAAGTGGAATTGCTGCAAAAAATGGATATACGTATAACCGTCTTAAAATTATACTAGGAGTAAGGCACTGAAAAATCAACTGTATATGACATAACAGAAAAAGGAAATTCATGAATTTTTTTGTGGATTCTGACACCCTACTCTCAATGAATAACAGAAAAATTATTCATTATGTTAAAGTGACGATCTTGACAGAGTGATGATTGACGGTCAGAGAGAGACGCAGCAAGGGGGTGCTAATGACAAGTCCAATGCTAATTGCTCAAGCCAAATATTTCACACAGAAATGAACTTAAAAAATTGAGTGCACATATTTGACAGATTGGTTAACCCAATTTTAAAACCACTTTGGTATAATGCAGTTAAAAATTTCAGGTGGAAAAGCTTCAGTTTATTCTGAAGCTGCTGAATTATTTGCACATGAATTAATTGAACTCATTAATAGTGAAATGTTACCTCTAGGACAAATTTACAATGTTAATGAAACTGGTCTTTTCTGGCAATATGTACCACGAAATACCTTGGTAACCTCTACAGAAAAGGCTCCAACTGGTGTCAAAGATTTCAAAGCTAGACTAACAATTTTAGCATGTACAAATGCTGCAGCAACGCACAAGTGTAAACCTTTCATAATCAGAAAAAATACATGACCTCGAGCATTTAAAGGAGTAAAGATTTTCTCGTTATAAAGCTGAATAAAATTCCAGCTGAAACTGAAAAAGTATAGTATCAAAGTACCTGTTATATATCATGGAAATAAAAGAGCATGGATGACACAAACATTAATGAGTAATTGGTTTGAAAATCATTTCATATCTGAGGCTCGGCACAATTCGAATTTGACTGGTTTACTTGATGACGGAAAAATTGTCCTGATTGTAGATAACTGTTCGGCTCATATTTCACTTAAAGTTTTAATGAAAGATAATGTATCCATGTTATTCTTTCCTCCAAACTGTGCGTCTGTCATTTAGCCTATGAATATCGGAATAGCGCACTCGCTGAAATGCAAATATAAAGTAGTATTTTTAAAATCCACATTAAATTTCTTGAATAATGGCAAGACTATTCAAGAATTTGTGAAATATATTAGCATAAAATCTGCTGTGTGGCACATCACAAGATTGTGGGAAAATGTGCTTCTAGATATTTTAAAAAGTGCTTGGCATATTTTACGGCCAGCTACCATATTTCATGGTGAGCGCTGATGAAGGTGGTAGCCGCGAATTTGAAGGTTTTCAGATATCGCAAACCAAAGGTGAAATTTCCATTTAATGCATTCTGCAAAGAAATGTGGAAAAGTGGTAATAAATGATGACATAACAGAAGTTTTTTATTGTAATGACAATACCCCAATCAACAATCAATTAACGGACATTGAAATCTGTAGTATGGTTCTAGATCGGGAAAATACTACTATCGATAGTGAAGAAAGTGACAGAGAGGCTATTGACAAGAAAAAAATTTTGATTTACAAGTTAGTTAGAATTCTCGACACAGCAGTTACAGGACTTGAACAGTGGAACTTTGTAACTGAATAAGAAATTAGACCTATTAATTGAATTAAAGAGAATGTATTAGCAAAAAAAATGAATGATGTATTCACATAAAATGAAGCAAAATAAACAACTTACATTCAAAGAAATGTTTAATAAAGTACACAAATAAATATTATGTTTTTTTTTGTACATTTTGATACCCTTTAGATCATAAATGCTTCATTATTCCATATTTTTAATTTCTACATGCCATCTTACTAGATTTAAACTGATGATCTAATATCCAGAAATATCCCAAATTCGGAACTGCCAAAGTCCCAACGAGTTCGGATCTCGGACTTTGTACTGCATAAAATATTTGAATAAAAAATTTAAAAGAATTCCTTAAATCTTAAAAGTCATAATGCATATGATGTAACTGAAAATTCTGCATTTTTACAAATAAAATTAATTAATTTTTTTTCCTACTTTCATCCTACAAAATAAAATCCTAAAATGCAAACAAATAGAGAAATTGAAGATATAATGTTGTGAACTGCTAAAAAAAGAGACTATTGGAAATTATACATAGAGGGTACTTGCATACTTTTTGAACAATTTAATACAGTAAAATAATTACAGTAAAAATATTTTTAAGTGCTCCCTCAATAGACTTTTGTCTTAATTACTAGCTTGCATTATGATTTGAATGATAAAAAGACATTTCTTAGTTTTACCTATGAACGTTTCCCACTCCTTTGGAATAATTTTTCACAGTTTACCAATTATCCTCAGTTGATGTGTTGAAAGTGCCCTTTTTAAAAATCCAAAAGAAGAATCCATCAACGTCACATCAACAGTTAGTGGGAATAAGTAAAAAGAACATACACTTTGTGCATATAGTCTCTTTTTCCATGCTTTCCTAGAAATATAGTTACATATATTGATGTGTGATTCATGGCTTTGTCAAGGCAAAATTCAACTTCTTTCACATCGTATGGATTCTTTTTTAAAGTTGGATTTCTTTTTTCAATATCAGTGTCAAAACATTGTTCTGATAATAAAGAGACCTTATTTTTAATATATTTTCCTTTTACATAATTTTAGTTCACCTGTTGTAAAAAAAAGAGCTACAACCTTTACTGAAATTTTCTTTAGACTTTTAAAACTGAGTTTTCAAATCTTTTCCGCTTTTTCATAATACTAGATGTTGTTCTGCTGCAATCATTCTAATACTGTAATGCTTCCTCTACAATCACAACAAATTTTCTGCTTCCCACTGATAAATGATTTTCATAATAAATTCCACATCTGGTTTTACGATCTGCAATATGCCTCACAAGGCAATGAACATTGTTCCCCCCCTTTTGAACATTTAAATCTTTCTTTATTATTTTACTTAAAGTAGAGATAGACATTTTAAAAGCTTATGATATTATTGACTATACAGTTGTGGCCTTTTTTATAAACAACAATTTAACTTTTGACATGGTCTTTGAAGTACACAGCAGTTGGAAATACATATCATGTTTTATTTTCCATAAAAAGCAGTGATTATCTCCCTTTTTCTTTTGTTGTGAATGCCTATTTTTTCTTTTGTTTATCATGCTATTAGACACCTTGATCCTAAAATTCTTGCATCACTTTTGTTTTAAAAAATGAGAATAATTTCCTCTGGAAAGTACATAAAATGCATCCCTTTATCTAAACTTACTGTATAAAATTGGCACATATAAGGAGTACTTATATGTGCCAATTTTTAACTCAAAAATTTTGACAGCAGAAAACAATAATTTATGTTTTGTTGAGGAAGCTGTTGCCAATTACTTAATGTTTCATCAATTTCAGTTATTGGTTTTATCAAAATTGTTCAAAAAATGTGCAAACAACCTTTTAATTCCAGAAGATGCTCATACAGTACAAATTAATGAAACAGAAATTTTAATGTTATAAGATTCAACAATGATTCACCTTCCTTAAATATTGTATTTTTAAGCACATATAAATAATTTACACTTTTTTTGTATTTACAGATAAATGAATATTTAAATAAAATATTTTTTAAAAAAATTTGCCTTCATAAATTTTAGAATGAAAAAAAAAAAAAAAGAACAGCATGCATTAAGAACAGATTTAAAATTGTTTAATAAAATGAATAAGAGATAATATTTTATTTCTCCATACTCCTAAATCCAAATATACTTTGTAATACTCTAATAAAGAATACATTTAATTATTAAGCAAAAATACATCAGTATATATTACAATGATTTATGACTTACTTTAGCTAGTATATTACAAATACTGTAATAACGCTCTTTGATATCCTCAATACTTCGAGCTGGAAAACGAGATCTATCCCATCTATCATGTATTACAATAAAACGCAGATCAAATCTTTGACACAAATCAAAAAGATGGTCTGTTTCCTGACGTGTCCAACCATCCCGTTGCAGATGTTGGATGTATTCATCATCAGTATATTCAGGGATTGGGACAGTCTGATCATAAAACAATAAGTAAAATAAATACATACTGCATAATAAATAAAACATATGATCAGATAGTAAAATATGATAAATGAAATATTAAAACTCACATAAAATTCATGACAAAATACACAAACACATACATGCTGACTATGTTTTTCATTTCCTTTAAAATAAAACATGGACCTAAAAACACAAAGTTTATGACATGAAAGTAAACAGTTGCTTGACTATATCATATTAAAAGAGCAGAATTACCAGTTCACACAAGACATTGATCAAGTTACATAAATTTTAAACATGTGAATAAGTTTACTAGAAATCATATTAAAGCAGCAACATATTTAGCAAATTAACTCTTCACAACTATAAAATCACAGCTAGTGTAATTTCATGGGTCCAACTGGTAATTTACAACAACTGGTAATAAAGAACTGCATTTACTAATTTTAACCCTCTCAGAGTTATGAATGTAAAATCCTGTATAGAAGGATGGCTTTCTTACTCATTACACATGAAAATTTCTGCCAGTTTAATGTATCTGATCTCGGGTTGGATATATTGAAAGAAAAGAAATCAAGATATAAAGTGAGAGAGTTGTTTCTTAATTATAATCAAGAAAATACCATACATTCATGACATTTTGAAGAACTTTAAAATTTCAGGGCTATATCCGTAATGCTCGAAGGGTTAAATTGCTCAATTTGTTAAACAATAACATGCAGATTAAATTTTAAAAATTAAATATTTTATGTTTTTGCTATACAGCTTCTTTAAAAATAATACACAAAGATAACATTTGGTAACACCTTTTTTTTATTTATATTACCCCATACCTATATATTATATTAATTATATTAATTTTTTAAAAATAATGTATGATAATAACATTTACTAGCAACACTGAAAAGTGATACAGACAAAAAAGTGAGGTTTGAGCCTAATACTTCTTCTGGTACTAACAAAGTTTGGTTTGGTTTAGTAGTTTATATTGGACACAACCTGAAAAGGTTATTAGCGTCAGACGTCTGTTGAGAATACACAATTAAAACACACAAAAAAATTAGGCACAATTACAAATTTAACACAAGAGACATAAAATCAAAAGAAGTAATAAAATGATTAAATAGTGAAAATGAAGTTACTCATGATTTATATAAAACTATGACATGTGAAGCAGGTATAAAATCTTAAAACATGAGACATTAAAATAAATTACATTAAAATACAAGGGTATTATCAAATTTGATGATAAAAGCCTGTTTCTTTCAAATACTGAATTAAATGAGTATTGACCTCTTTCCTGATTATTCGGTCAAGAGGTAAGTCAGAGTCATTAAAATATTTAAACAAAGTGTGTTAAAATACACGCAGTCAATTAAAAAGTGGCACACTATCAGAACATTCCTGCAGTAAAAACAAACAGGTTCACTCTCAGCCTTCAAAAAGTAACTATGTGTGACACGAGAGTGACCAATCCTTAAACGTGTTAATAACACTTCCTCCCTCCGGTTTCTATGCTGTTCTGTACGCTAGCTCATTTCCCCTTATACTTGTATGCCCAGGGACCCAGCAGTAAAGAATTTCACAGCCCTGTCACTAGACGAGTCTGTGTAAATGATAAACTTTTTCTGCCATAACTTCGATATGACAGTGAGAGCAAGATAAACAGCAGTTAATTCAGCATTATGTACAGAGAAAGCATTGTGCAGTTGTTTGCCCTCAGTATGCTCTCCAATTACAAAGGATGCTCCTATATGATTGACGTTTTTGGAACCATCTGTATATACAGAAGTGAAAGGCCTATAATTCATGTCTGTGCTCATAAAAAAGCTACTTATATACAATCTCACTAGTATTATCCTTATGAAAATGGTGGAAAATACACAGAAATTGAATTTGCTGGCTGTCCCAGGGTGCAATTTCAAGATGCTTTACTGCCTGGACTTTTGTATCTCCCAAGTTGTATTTTCCTATCAATGCTTCAGTTCTTTCAAAGAATGGAAGAACATTAAGAGGCCGTGCAGAAAATAAGAGTTTGTAACAGTCATCAAGTTTATAAATGTGGACAGGATGGTCAGATTGCAACATAATACTGAAATACTGACTAAGTGACAGTTGTTCTCGCCTTGACTGAAGCGAGGGCTCATAGCTACCAATATATAGGCTCTGAATAGGAGATGTCCTAAAGGCTCCAGAACAAATTCGCAGAGCCTGATGATGGATGGGATCAAGTTTTATTAAAACAGAAGGGCATGCAAATCTACATACAGATGAGCCATAGACTAATCTGCAGTGTACAAGCAATTTGTAAATGCGAAGGAGAGCAACGCTTTGCAGCCCAGAAGGTGTTTGCCAAAACTTTTAGCAGATTTACTATTTTGAAACATTTCTTTCTGAAATAAAAAATATGCAGAAAGAATGTAAGCTTATGGTCAAAAATCATCCCTATACACTTTACTTCGGGGAGAACTGGAATCAGAGAGCCTTGAAGATGAAGCTTGGGCTCAGGATGAAGATTGCGCTTTTTACAAAAATGCATGCAAACGATCTTATCTATTGAAAATATAAATATTTCACCATCTGACCACCTTTAAATCCTGTTGAGAGCAATTTGCAACTGTCTCTCCATGTATCTCATATCTGCACCTTGACAACTTATTTGCAGGTCATCAACATATAGTGAACCTGAAATGGAAGGAGGAAGTTCTTCTAAAACAGTTTATTCTTAAGCTAAAAAGAGTAACACTAAGAATGCAGCCTTGTGGTACACCCTTTTCTTGACAAAACACATCTGATAACACAGAACCAATTCTTACTTGAAAAAAACCTAGCCTTCAAGAAATTCCTTATGAAAATTGGCAGGTTGCTGCACAAGTCACTGTTCTAAAGATTACACAATATACCATATCTCCATGCCTTTTCATAAGCTTTTTGAATATAAAAAAATATTGACACTAGATGGTTCCTTTTGACAAAGACTTTATGTATGGCGGTTTCCAAAAGGAGCATATTATCCATAGTTGTTCTACCTTTGTGGAAGCCACTCTGATATGGTGAGATAACTTTGTATTTTTCTAAGTAATGGGCTAGACGGCGGTTTACCATTTTTTCAACTAATTCGCAAACGCAACTTGTAAGAACGATTGGCCGGTAGTTGAAGGGATTCTTCTGGTCTTTTCCTGGTTTAGTTATGGGGATGACAACAGCTCTCTGCCATGCACTGGGAAAGGAATGCTCCTTCCACACTCGATCGAAAAGGGTAAGAAGGGCCAATGACGCTTCAGCATATCATAATTGAAGCCAATGATGCTTCAGCATATCACAATTGACACCATCCGGACCTGGGCTTGATCTGTGTGTCTGCATCAATTCCCTACTTAGCTCAAACATGTAAAATTCACTATTATACGGCTCAGAGATGAGAGAGATGAACTGAATGGGAGCTTTTTCAGAGCTTAACAGAAAGCAATGTCTGCGGATAATTGCTGCCACTAAAAACAGCAGCAAAAAACTCACCAATCATGTTCGCAATTTTTTCTGTTGTGCTGATCACTCGGCCATCTTTTTCCAGAAAGGAAAGTGAGTGGTCTTTGTACAGTCTGCATGCTTTTTTAACTCTTTCTCATACTTGTTTACTAGATGCAGAGGATGTTATTCTGGACACATAGGACATCCATGAATCTCTCTGACTTTTCTGCCTCACTCTTCTTGCATTAGCTTTTGCTTTTTTGAAGACTATGAGGTTTGATAAAGTGGGTACCTGTGAAAAAATCAACAAGCTTTTCTATGTTCTCCAAGAGTTTCTTGACACTCACGGTTCCATCATGGCTTTGAATATTTTTGAAACTTTCCTGATGTCACTGGTATACAGGTTGTAGCTGCCTGCATTATTTTATCAGTAACGGCTTTCCCTGCATCATCGATTGGCACATCTTTTATCATCTCTTCTGCGAGCTCTGCAAGTGATGAAAAGTGCTGCCAATCTGCCCTCTGAAGTATAAATCAAGGAGATCCAGACATGGGATTTGCACCCTCTCGTGTGAGACAGACTAAAAGAAGAAAATGATCACTGTTATAAAGATAATTTCCAACATGAAAAGTGCAAAAGAGATGGTAAACAAATGGCAATATCAAGAGCATGAGAAGTCCTAGTAGGCTCGTGGAAGTATCTTCTGCATTATTGAGGAGACAAAGAGAATGATCTTCAATCATTAGCTTGATTTGTCTACCTCGAGGATTATTATCCTTATTCCCCCAAAGCGAACTATGGCTGTTAAAGTCACCTAATATGACAAAAGGTTCAGGCAGTTGCTCTATTAGACTATCTAAATCCCTTTGATCAATGTGGACACTTGGAGGCAAATACACAGAACAAACTGAAACCAAGGTCTTTATATTTATTTGGATGGCAAAAGCTTGGAGGTTTGTAGTTAAAGAAAGTGAATTGTTCGGGTAGTCTAGTGAGGCAAGGAGGCCTACACCTCCACTGGCACATTCACCTAGAAGATTGTCTTTCCTAAAAATTGTGAATCTTCAAAGTTTAGTTTGTTTTTCTGGTTTCAGTAGGGTTTCCAGCAATGCCAAAATCACAGGATGATGCAAATTGATCAAGTTTTTGATGTTATCTAGATTTTGGTGGAAACCACCACAATTCCAAGAAATAAGGGTGGCCATTATGTCTGATTTTTGTCTTTTCTGTGCTGCATTTTGGATTTACGTAGAAGTAGGTTCTTAGGGGTCTTCATTTTTTTTTTCCACTTCCATCTTGGAGTTAAGATGATCAGAGCTACTCGAAAAAGAGCTGACACTTATGTTTCATGAAGTTTTGAAAATTTCTTTTTTCCTTTGTTTCCAGTACGGTTTTCTTTCTTTTTGTATGTTCTATTCTTATTATTGAAGGTTTCGGTGCTGTGTTTGGTCGTAGATTTTGGGCTGGCTGTGTATTTTGTATGTTTACTGTCTGGATGTCTATGGATTTGACTGATTTTACAGCGTTTGCATATGATACAGTTTTTTGAGACTGCGACGCTGCTACTAGTTTTCTCACCTCTGCATACAGAATATTTCTAGTTATTTTAATATTTCGCACCTCCTTCTCTGACTTCCACTTTGGATAATCTCAAGAGAATGCTGTGTGTTCTCCTTTGCAATTTGCATATAGTGGGCTGGCACTGGAATTTTCACTGTTGTGGCCTTCCACAAAGCAAATACCCAGCTTTAAAACTTTTAGGCAGATCAGGCGAATTGAAGGTCAGGATTACATGTTTCGTATTTATTAACTTACCTTTTTTGTGCATCTTGATCCACCTAACAGCACACACATTCTGGTCAGATAACTCAGAGACCATTTCCTCTTCTGATACAAAACAGAGGTCGATCTCTGAAATAACACCACGAGAAACATTGAGCTTTTTATATGCTGAGACTTTAATATTGATTTGTTCAAGTTTGTTTAATCCAAGGAGTGCACCAGATTGAGTAGACGGAATAGCATACTTGCCAACCTACGACACTCAAAAATCGGGAGATTTCAACGACGATTAATTTCAACGATTTATTTTCAATGACGAAAAGATTTTTAAATGACAACAATATATTTTTTTAATAGTGAATTAACTTCAAATCGTTACTAATTAGTATCTGAAAGTTCAGGTATTAATTGTTAAATGCAAACAGCACATTCAGCATTAATAACCTTTTGGTCCTTTGTCGCCATAGTTTTTTTCCAATGGAACTCTTGTTGGCCTTCTGTTTTTGTGTATGAATGTTTGAGAACATCGGCCCTTCCACTGTGCGAAATCAAAAAATCGCAATGACAAACAGTAGACATTGTAAATGCATTACATTTCCTTGAAGAAATATTAGAAGAAAAGTCATCCGTGTACGATTTTTTTAAAAGTACCTGAGTATTTGACCTTTTTCTCAGACATAACTAATACGAAATATCCTAGTTTTTTAAACTATTTCTTGAAACCACGTATGCTCACAAAGGTTAGTGACAAGATGAACGAAATAACAACCTCAATCTTGCTTTGTGCTTATTCACCTAATATGTGCCAGATGACATGCAGTGGCATTCGATGCTCATTGGAGAAATGGAATATGAAGTTTTCGGACACGTGTTCTCACTCATAAAGCAGAAATGCGCTGTTTCTCACTGATGAAACTACTTTGGTTTTCTATGTAGTCTAAAGAAAAACTAAGTGCTTTCAGACACCCCAAATCACTGTTTTGGGGGGATGCAAATAACGAAGTATTAAGCCAAGCTACATAAAAATCGTGAGAAATTTTAAGAATAAGAAAAAGTCGGGAGAACTATATTGTAAATCGGGTTGGCGAGAGAACAATCAGAAATCGGGAGTCTCCCACCTAAATCGGGAGAGTTGGCAACTCTGGAATAGTTTGAACTAGCAGATTTCCAGAGCGCAGCCATTTGATATTCTTTGGTTCTCCGATGCAAGATTGTATATATTTTTTGAATTAGAAATGTTGATAGCTTTTGAAGGTCGCCTGTAGAAGTCTTGATAACTGGAAAACATGGTGGAATTCTTGGAATTTATATCAGGATTGGCATTTTCACTTGTTTTTAGTTTTTTTGACACATAACACTGTTGAAGTTTCTGTTGGATCCTGATCGAACCATCCTAACTGGATGGTTAATGTTCTGTTGAAGTTTGTGAATTTGAAAGAGCCATGATTGAAAAAAAAAAAGATTCGGGTTCAACCGTCCCGCCCACCACGCACCCCAACAAGGGAACACAGAATCCTGTGTTAGGACTAGCCAGACCTATACGCAAACTGAAGCCCCACAATTGGCTTTCCCGAAAGCAGGTACTCCCGAGAGCTTATCCCCATGCCACTGACATAAGGATTAGTGACCAGTCGATTGACACCCGTGAGGACAACAAGGTGCCTCCCATTTAGCTGAAGCAGAGGCCAAAGCAGAGTGTTGGGGACAGTACCTCGCTCCTCAACTACCAGGACTCTCCTTTCCAGTGACATAGGTCTCCACACATGGCAAACACGTGGGAAGTTTTCTCACCACTTAAAATCTAGAGACAAGGTTTTTTCCAGTTTGTCAAGATGAGCCCCAACCTATGAAGAAGAAAACCACAAGGAAGAATGGAATGAAAAAAGCTTCAGCTCAGAGGAGACGGAAAAGAGGATAGATCACTGCAGCTCCAGTGACACCCATCTCACTAAGATGTTCTCCTGAATTGCTAGGGTACATCGGGATTGCCACACTGCCACACCCACAAAAGTGAGCCTCTGAGGGGTACTAACAAAGTTAACACAGAAATTTACAAGCAAGAATAAATGTAATTATTGCAATACACTACTATTTCTAGTTGGAACTGACAGAATTCTACCGATGTAAATCTTAATATCAGAAATAAATAAACCAAATAACTATCAAAAAAGGAAAGTGTAAACCTTTGAACTAGCATCTGCTCTTTCTTTTCATGACATGACATGACAAGGATATTTTGCTTCCAAACCATTAAAGTACAATTTCCTTTTGTGCTTTTCCAAACAATGTTTCAGTATGTTTACCTTAAAAGAATTCACCTGTTAACTTGTAAGGTTTTAGTTAAACTAACCAAGTTTTATTTTAATTTAAATCTTTCTACCTCCTCTCTGTTTCAACTTCCCGTCAGAAGAAGCGTGCGTTTTCAGCTTATGCTAATTTTGAAGTACAGCCAAGTACTATTTAAACCAGAGGTAGAAACCTCTTAGTGTGAGAGAGCTTTAGTCTCAGATCACGGTCATTCTGCTCAACGTTCGCCTGACCAGCTAGCAGCTAAGTTTATAAGCCATAGTGCTTACTATGTGATTGCATATTGAAACAAATTGAAGTGCGCTAGTATTAGTATATCTTGCTACGCACCCTTTTAGTCAGAGGCCAAACTCCGCGAATCGCTCTGTGAGCAAAGTTTGATTTAATTTCTATTTAGATTTAGTTTAAATTTATTTTATTGTTAAGTTAGGCCCAAGTGCGGTCTTTTACTTTCTGTATCTCTCCCAAGTTGGGAAGTGTGTAAATAATGGAGATTTAATAAAAGAGGATTTTAAATCCCTTTCACGTGCAGTTATTCTCCAGCACAGCAGTTACACCAGAACAAAGCCTACATTTTATCAGCTCACTGTTCCAGTTCAGGACTTGAGAAGAAGAACCCTTGTAAGTAATTCAAAATGTTTCCAAAGAACATGCACAGAACACTCAGTCCTGATAAACTCTTTGTCATTTGCAACTTTCAAGTCATACAACCTGTACCAATTCTTTCATTCTTTCTCTTTTTTAAACCATTTCAACAAAATATGGCTAAAAAATATCAAAAATTTGACTGATGTTCATTTTCCCACCTATCTGTTATGACCTCAAGGCATAGGTGCTCATAAGAAGAAAACAGGTAACTACATAGGGAACTTTGATGCACAGTTACTACTGGAGGCACCATTAAAGTATTTAAGGGGGGAGGAACCCTCTATCCTCAGGAAAATTTAGATTGCACTTTAATACTTGAAATGAGATTTTAATGCCAAAAATATTTAAAAAGTATAAAAGGTCATATAAATATTTTGTTTCCCTTTGATAAAAATAATATCTATTGCCTCAAGACTCTAGCATTTGTTTTTGAATGTAATACACAGGAAACTACCAAAATATTTAAAAACGATATTATAGATTAAAAAAATTAATATTTATATATATATTGATGACTGCAATTTATATATTACAACATAAAACTCCTCATTGCACATTAAATTTTATTTTTAGCATAAGCATTGGTGTAGATAAAAATTAGAGTTATAAATATTGCAACTGGTTAGTTACATTGCCAAATACTGGGAGGAAATTTGCACATCAGTTAAAGTAGAAGCAAAGTGACTGTATAAAAGCTTAAAATTCCAATTGTAGCAGAGCAGTTCAGATTCACGCCAAGCAGAATAGATAAGTTACAGTAGTGAAAATTAATGTCACGTTAAGTTTCGACACTCAAGTTGGATGCATCAATCAAAATCATATTTTAACCAAAGTTTTTATGTTTTCTACAAATTTAAGGCTTTGAAGTTAGATAATTGTAAGTTCCGAAGAATAAAAGCTATAGAATAAGTAAGACTGAAGTCCAAAAGTTACCATACATTGTGTTAGAAACATATTTTGATGCACTAACAGTATGACACTCATAAAATACAATTAAGATGCCCATTTTGTTTTTAAATGATTAACTTTGTTATATTGAAAGGGATTCAATTTAATACTCAAATTAAATACTTACTATTTAATATTTAAACTTAATTCAATTTAATACCTGATATTTCATTGGCAACGGATACATTTGCTGAGCTAAATACCACTTTGGTGAGGGCTAGTAAAATTTAAAAATCTATAATACCTGATAAATAACTGCAAGCTTCCAAGCTTTTTGAATTCTCCTATTCTAGACTGTCTAAACCAGTGCTCAGCAAACCATGGCTCTTTGGCTCCTTGATTGTGGCTCTTCCACAAAATAGCACATGTGGGTGCACACACGTAAAAGCAAGAAAATCTTGAAAATACAATACAAATACTGCCAAATTTTATACAAGCATGAAAACAACTGTGAACATATCCACCAATCTTATTCCTAGGAAATTATTTTTGTACATATTTTGGTATTTTGATTGTACTGATTATACATCAAATTATGCTGTTATAGTAACTGTCGTCTGCCAAATGTTAACTAATTAATGCACCATTCAATAGTAATTTTAACTTGAATGAGAAAACAAATAATGTAAAAATGAAATTTATTTTCAAAATATTAGAATTTTTTAGCTTCTAGACCTTTCAAATTTGAAGTTTTTTTGCATTGGCTGAAACAAAAATTTTCCTTGCAACTGAATTTAGGTATAAAATACACAGACAATGTTTGGGTTGTATATAATATGAAAAAACTTCAAACTGGAAATGTCTGAAAACTAAAACCCATATATTTTGACATGAAATTTCCTTTTTATGTTATTTGGTTTATCAAGTTAAAATTACCATTGTACAGATTCTAGTAAGATTTTTACTGTTGTATTGATAAATGGGCCATTGCACTGATTTCAGTACAATTGTACCGATAAGAATAACACTGATATCTACATTCGATTGTGCTTTGATGCAACGCACTCGTTTTATGACCAAGATTCCCTCTCCTCCGAGGATGCATGCGCAATTCATCTATGAGTTGAGTGAGTGTTATTACTGTTGTGAGCCAGTCAGTCAGGTGGCTTGTTGTGGAGTGGTTAATGCAAGAGGATGCCCCTGTTTTACTTGAACCACTTAAAGGGACTTAAAGAAAGGAACCACTTAACCACTTAAAAGGGAGGAATGAATTCATGGTGTAAAAGTGTATTTCCTGTTTCCTTGTGTCCCATAATGCCGTTGTTTGCTTGCCTAACTGCTGTTGGCTGCTCCTCAATCCTTTCGCTATTTCTGGCCCTACATTCCTTTTTGTAAGAACGAGGCTACAAAGAAGTAAATAAAAATGGAAGATGAAAGCCACCATGAATTTCAAGTTGAATGGACTGAGACTTTTTGTGATTATTCAAAACTAAATGGCCTTCAGACCTGTCTCATTTGTCAGGGAAAATTGGCTAATAACAAGAAATCAAATGTGGAGAGACACTTCACAACTAAATATGTGTCATTTAGTACTAAATATCCTGTCGGTGATGCAAGGAAGAGAGCAGCTGAGGAACTTCAGAAGAGTCAAGAAAAATCAAGTTCTGCATTTAATTACTGACTGCAATCTTCCAATAATTTAATATTGCAAGTTTTGTGATTAGTCAAGAGATTTCTAAAAGAGGGAAACCATGATACAGATGGCAAATACATAAAAAGTTGCTTTAAAAATGCATCCGAAGAGCTACTTCGGATTTTATGAAAAAATGGATATTCTAAAAAAAATTAAAGTGTTACCATTGTCTGCTAAAACAGTAAAAAGAATAGTCAAAATGTCTTTGAATATAACCAACCAGCAAGTCAAAGATTTTAAATTGGTTTCAGCTTTATCAATAGCAATTGATGAGTCTTGTGACATAAATGACATAGTACAAGTTTCACTTTTTGCATGATTTATTTCACCTACAGATTCCCAAGAAGAACTTTTAGGATTATTGCCACTCAAAGGTCAAACACATAGAAAGGATATGGAAAATGCTATAATTGTATGCATGGAAAAACCTCATATTCCACTTGATAAAATTGTCCCAATTATAACAGACCTGGTGAAAAACATGATGCTTACTTATCATTGCATCATTCATCAATAAGTGCTTTGTGTGCAGATATTTCCAGTAGAAATGTACAAAATCATGGCATTGGTAATTAAGATTATCAACTCCATTACAACTAAAGCTCTTAAATATTGTTTGGTTAAAGAATTTTTAGTTGAATTAAACGGTGAGTATGCAGATCTTCTGCTGCATAACAAAGTACACTGATTATCAAGAGGAAACATTTTGTGTCCTTATTAACATAAATTAAAACATTTCGCCTTGAAAAGGGTATTTATTTTCCAGAACTAATAAGCAATCAGTGGATTCAAAAATTTTATTTCATGGTAGATGCTACATTTCATCTAAATCAGCTTAATCAAAAACTACAGGGGAAAGGAAAAACATTTTTTTTTTTAATGTTAGAAGTTATTTCATTTGAAAATAAATTATCTCTTTTTGCTCAAGATTTTGAAAGAGAAACTTTGATACACTTTCCAAGCCTGCTGAAACATCGCCAAGAAAATAATTCTGATACTGGAATTTGCTATTTAAAAAAAAAAACAGTTTTAATTATCAGAGAAGTTTTTCTCTGCAGGTTTCAGGAATTCAGAAACAACAAAACGATGTTAGCCAACAAAACAAAATAACTTAATACTCTCTCATAATACTAACATCTTAATAATACTGCAACAGAATTAAATTTTTCTCCCCTTAATACTGACAACTTTGAAATCTAATTGACAGATTTAAAAAACAAAGAACTACGGAGCTTGAAATCTGAACATCCTAAAAAAATAGCATTTGCTGTTCTTTCCTTATTTAGGTATACATATTGTGAAATACATACATGTGAAAAATCATTTTCAAGCATGAACATTATCAGGAATAAACTGAGTACTCATCTTATTGATGAGAACTTGGAATCATGCTTAAAATTGAAAACAACAACATATAAATCTGAAGTTACACAAACTTTCCAAGGAGATGTAAGGCCATTGTTCCCATTAATGTTTGTTTGTCATTATCATGACTTAAGTTTTTGGATACTTTACAATTTTATTCTATCAATAAATAGTTTTGTTATTAATGTAATATCAAGTTTTATTTGACATATCTATATACAAGGGCATTTTAAAAAGTAAAGATACACCGTACGCCAGAGGAAAAGAAAAGTTTTGGTGAGCAAGTTGGCAACACAGGTGTTAACCTTGAACCGTTAGCTATCTCCTCGCAGGCGTTCGGCATTACAATGTTGATTCTGGTTGGAGTAGTTCGTGTTTAAAATGGCTGCGCCGATTCAGAATCCCACAAAATATGAAGTGCGCTCCGTCATACGTTTTCTTCATGTAAAAGGTCAGCGAAAAGTGGATATTCACAAAGAAATTGTTTCTGTTTATGGGAACATTATGAATTGACAAAATGTAACGAAATGGTGTCGTCATTTTTCTGAAGGTAGGAATGATGTTCATGACGAACAAAGAACAGGTCGGCCATCTGTGATCTCTGATGCCCTTCTTCAGAGAACAGAGGAAGCAATTCGTGCGAATAGACGTCTCAAATTTAAGAATTGCATAAGATCATACCGGAAGTGTCAATGACAACTCTTTATGAGGTTGTGACTGTCAAGTTAGGGTACAGGAAATTATGTGCATGCTGGGTTCCAAAAATGTTAACGGAAGGCAGCAACCTTCTATGACTGTGGGATACAAAAGCTTGTGCACCGACTTAACAAATGTTTGGATAATGGGGGTGATGATGTTGAAAAAATAATAAATAATCCAGTTAATAAGATGTAACTGACGTTTTCTAAATAATTTTTTTTTTTTAAGGAATGCGAGCCATTGTATCTTTACTTTTCGAAATGCCCTCGTAGTTTAACTAAGACTTAAAAACTGAAATATTAATTTAATTTTAGGGAGTGTTATGGAATGAAAAATGATGTAGTGTTGAAAATTGAGAATAATACACTAGGATGGTTTGGACACACAGAGAAGATGAACAAGAAAAGATATACAAAATGCATATACAAGACAAGTGTGGATGAGAGAGTTGGAAGAGAGCTGACATCAGCGAACATACGTTGATCAGATTAAGGACATTCTTAGTAAAAGCCAGTGTAAGAGTATCTTAATAAACTGAATAACAATATACCTACCTATATAATTTAAGTTTAAAAAATGTGGCTCTCAAAAGTGATTTCAGTTGCTGAACTGTTAATAATTGGCTCTATTGTCTAATGAGTTTGCCGACCACTGGTCTATACCAATGATAATCTACAAATTTCCCAACAGAATGTCAAAAATTCATACAGTATACACACTGAAATTTTTTATAAATACTGAAATACCTTGTTTGTATCATTAAAAGTATGTCCCTTTTTAAAAAAAGTATCAACGAAAAAAAAAAAGATTATCTTGAAAAATATAGAAATGCTGGATTTTTTAACTCTTGATTCAATGGGTTATTTTGGTGTATAAAATGTATAAGCTATTTCTGTATCTAGTCGTTAATCTAAATTTTATGAGACTGAACACATCTAAGACCTATATCTAGTAGCAAGTGATAACCTATTTCCATGGATACACAATCCAGTTTTGAATGGAATTTAGCAAAAATATCACAAACAAATTTATACCATTCAAATCCAATGCAAAACAATCGAGAGAATATTCCTTCCCTGATGTTGCTATTTATCATTTTTTAAAATATTATTTTATTTGAGCAGAATGTGCTTTTACTATTATAGGAAGATTTAAATTCCCTCTTGCATATGTACAGCGCTGAAGATCATGAGAAGTATATAATCCTGCGAGAAAGAAGTCAAGAAATAATAGAGGACTGTATTGTCTTGATGTACCTATTTGGTGGCTGCGTCGTTGCCAGTGGCTGTGATTCTCTCCAATGTGGCACACTGAAGTAATCCATAGAACCTTTGTATTAAATATAGCTGTCGAAGAAAAGGGTTAGAAATCCAAAAAGCATTTACTAAGAAGTTACGCATGGAATTGTTGCAGCCAAGTACCTGCTGATCTAAATGAATTGCCAAGTAGACTCTACACCCATAACACAGCAGTTTCAAGCATCCATTTTTGGAAAACAAGCTAAGCAAAATTACTCTTTTCTTAATATAAAATTACTTCGGGTAGTGCACATTAAAAAATGCCAAGCTTCATATGAAGAATGGATGAAACTGTACGAAACTCATTAGTCTAAAGGACCTACTACTAAAGTAAGTCTCATGAAGCAATTTACCTAAAAAAAGATGACTATGAATGATAAAATGCAGGGTTGCTCATTTGAAATTGTAGATAACTTACAGAAACAGTATCTCAAATTCCAGAAGAATTCCTAACTATTTTGCTACTATACAGCTAAATCAAAGAATTTGGAAGTTTTAGAATCATGTCAGAACCTTGTGATAAAATGCCCGATTTAAATACAGTAAAAGCTAAGTTACTAGATGAATCTAAAAGTTGCCAATTTAAAATGAAGGAAAAACACAAAGTGCAGGATGCGTTAGTTACTAAATACCATGGTAACACAAAAAGAAGTCTAAGAATGTGAAAGACTTTAGGTGCTATAACTGCAAGGGAAAAGGACACAAAGTGTCGAAATGCATAAAAGCAAAAATGTCAATCAAGAATCCTCTGAACAAAGTTGTTCCTTCAGTACTACTCTCAATACAATGTGAGAATTCTGAACACTTAACTGGTACTTTGATTCAGGATCAACCACACACAGAATGCATGTGCACTGACAGAAGTAAATTCACATTAATAACTTTAAAAGAAAAAGAAGTTCAGCAGTAAATAATGAATTTGTAAAAGTCAAACGGAAAGGGAAAGTTGAAATTTATGCAAATTTTAATTCAACTTCACTGATCACAATACTTAATGATACATTATATGTTCCCAACCTAAAAATGAATTTAATTTCAGATAACTTAAGGATGTTACTAAAATATTTTATCTACTTTAGAAATAACTATGTACCGGTGGCAGGTTGTGCTTCTGACTCCATATGATGATTAGTACATTTGTGAGGTTACATATACTCACAGCATTTATGAACTCAAAACATATTTATTATAATTACTAGAAGCTCTTTACACACACATATATATTTCATGGATAGCATAGAACAGTTATTGTAGTGAAGTATAGTCCTTGTGACATAACCTGCTAACGAGGGTCTCTCTACTTGAGAGTTCAAGAGCATTCTCGCATGTTGTTCGGTTGGAAAAAATCTAAACTGAATTAGCCACGCCTCCTTAATTTTTCAGTAGTATTTTACATTCTCCGATTCATTATATCTGGAGTGATATCAGAGTCAGATCATGTTGTCTGGCATGTCATAAAAGCTTGGAAATGATGACTTGCAGGGAGCGCACATGATTTTCTCATCTGTGTGTGGTCCGCCGTAGGTTAAAGAGAGTAATAAAGCGTAGTTTTACAAGAAACAAAGTAAACTGACCTATATATTGTAAATCAATAGGACGTAACACAGCTTTTAAATGAATTGAAACTACTGTGGCATGAAAGTGTAGTCACTTAAATATAGTTGACTTAAATGTATTGCATTCTAAAAAGACAATGTATGGTCTAAAGATTCCAAAATGTAATAATGAAACTCTATTTTGAGAAATTTGCACAAAATGCAAACAGACAAGACTACCAATCCTGAAAGAAACACACATAGTAAATTGTGATATTCTTGAACTTGTACACGCAGATATTTGCAGTCCTATTTAATGTCACATCTTTAAGTGGTGCAAAATATTTCATAACATTCATCAGTGATAAATCACAGAAAATTAGTGAGTATACAGAAAAGGTCCAAAGCGTTCAAGAAGTACAAATTTCAGGCTGAAAAGCAAATGGGGAAGCAACTGAAAATACTTCGCAGTGACAATGTGAGGAAATTAAAAAAGCAAGGAATTTAATCAAATCTTAGAAAAGGAAGGTATTAAACACCAATTCTCAGTCCAGTATAGACCACAGCAGATCAAAATTGCAGAATGTGCCAATCGTACCCTAGCTGAAAAGAGCCTCAACATCAAATACTCAAGATTACACAGAATGAAAACAAACCTTGTTGAATTTTGCAAAAGGATATTCTTCCCCTTCATCTTCAATGCGCCTCCAATGATAGAATACTGCAGCATCCTATAAAATAAAAATTTCGCAGTTAAAAATTCTGAACAAACAAATTTACAAAATATATAAAAGTCAAAGCACATTAAAATTAAAACTATGCTAATACCAAACTAGAAAGATAAAACACAAAATATCTTTTATATTACTGAATTTTTATGCAAACAGCAAGGAAGAAAATCTTAAATTTTATAGGCATATTTTATAACAAGTAGTTACAAAGCAAAAACTGTAAACATTATCATTAAATCTATGGACTTGAATATCACATTCACCTCCTTAATATTACTCATTTATTTAATTTTCCAATGAATTGATACAATGTAATAACCTGCAATTTTTAAGCTATAATTCAAAATCTAATAGAAATATTAGCTACATATAGCTTTTTCCAAACTTAGAGAATTAAAATACATGTAAGATAAATAAACCTTTCTGGATATCATCTGTAGATTAATCCACATCATATGACTTCCAATAACTTCTGACAAAAATAAAACCTCTGATAAAAACAATTTTCATAAGCCTTCAGAAAATCATGATTCAAAACTTCAAAGCTTTATTAACTAGCCAATCAAAATGTGTCGAAATCGAAATTAGCCTACTCTGAATTAAGATTTCATCCTGAACATACCTCCTTTACTTCTGCTCCTTGGCCAAGCTAGACTTCTGCCTGCTGCTTTTCTTCTTACTGTAAAGCTATCAAAAGTGTACATGCTTTGATACAAGCACAATTAAGAGTGCCAAATCATTTGTATCCACGAATGTCAATTAAAATAAAAATGAATATTTAAATTTGCCATGATTGCATCTGTCATGTCTGAAAGCTTCTTCAAGTATGACTCATCATCTACCTTCAGCGGCTCTAGATTATTTTACACACACACACACACATATATATATATATATATATAACATGATTAATGCAAATGATTTAAAGTTTAGATAAAACAATAAAAGTTTCAAAACTATTCATGACAGCCTTAAAATAAATATAAAAAAAGATTTAAATGTCTGAAAATTTTCCATTTCTTTAATATAACACTTCTTGATAATAGAAATTTCCTCAAGTGTATGTTTCCTATATGAAAAATACATCATTAACAAAAAAGTGCATTTTGATATCACATTTGAAAAATGTTCATTAATTATGCTAATTTATTATAATTTTTTCACACAACAGTTTATTTTTACAATTACGGCAATAGTAAAAATGGAAAAATAAAGAAAATATCAATAATTCCAATTCTTGAAAAAAGATAGTCAGTTGAGAAATTTGATTGAAGAGTACAAATTAACAAATTAAAAATTAAGATACTGAAATAAAATGGCACAGGAAATAGAAAAACTCTCTTAAACATATATACAGGTTTAACTCCAAAAATATGATTTTTTTCCTTTATACAACTGAATTTATTTATTACTAAAACAATACTTTCCATTTTCTTCTTTATCAAAATGTTATCATTTAAAAATAAATAGGGTGTTTAGAATATTTTAAACCAATCCCACATTCAAACTTCAAACAACTGACCTTTTCGAAAAAACTGAAAGACTTCCAGATTAAAAAACAACAATTGTATTTTAATTTGATTGCTTCATAATAATGATCTAAAAATTTGCAACCCTCTATAATTATTATATTATAATGCTGCTGCAAAAAAGTTCCCAGTGCTGATGGAAGTCACAGAAAGTCCAAACATTTTCATCAAGGCTTTCAAAGCAGCCATTTTATTAGATATATTGGTACTTACATATTAATGCCACCGCAGCTACAGATTTGGGGGTTTTTAAGTGACGGCAATCTACACCTAAAATTTTTGCAACAAATTATAAAATAAAATACTTTAATTAAAATCAAAACACTTTCAAATTCAAAACACTTTATTTAAAAACAAAGTAGTCAATCAGATTTCAGTGGAAAATGGGCTGATATAGAATTTAACACAGATTCAAAACAGTCTCTTTTTTCTTTCACCTGATGCTGTCACCATATGAACTCTGATAAATGATTCCAAATGATGTATGTCTCACTGTCCTCCCTATGTCTCTTGTTCCTCCATTTATCACTTCCCCACATTCTCTCAACTGTTTGTGTATGAAATCCATTATCAGGATCAATAAAATTGTACATATGATTAACTTTAGGAATTCTTCTATTTCTATTCTATTTGTTTAGTAACCTTTCCAACTGTCAGTATAAATTGTACTACCATCTGCAATGTTTTCAATAATTTTATCAAGAAGGATAGAACCAGTTCTATTAGGAACAGTGACAACAAACGAATCTTTTGCTTCTCTACATATACCACCAAAGACTAACTGTTCGGGTAATACTTGACCACAATTACTTTTACGTTTAGTTAACAAACTTTCATCAATTTCCACAATGCAATCTGGTCCACCTACCTTCTTCTTTGGTTTATTCTCCATATTCAAGACACATAATTCACGCATGTAATTGTTCCAATCTATTAACAGTTTTATCGGATAAATCAAGTTCCTTTTCACAAAATTTAATCGGCGTCAACTCCTCGCACCAGCAGTATATGAATCTCAAAGGTAAACAAAATGGAATTCTGCTTCCCTCAAACCAGTTGTCTTTTCTAAGTCCCACTTTCTAATTACACTGTCTTAAATTACATTTTCAAAACTATGTTTAGCAAAACAAAGTTTCATGTCATGGGAATTGGTACATTTCCATTTTTTTTGTAAAATATTTCGCTCCTCAAAAAATAAAATTGCATCTTGATCTGTTTTTGGCAAATCCCAAATACGCATTTTCGTAGCACTAAAAAATGGCGTCAAAAATCAGCAAACAACAAGGCGACAAGGAATCCAAAAGATAACTACATGCATGTGCGAACAACAGGGTTGCTGTGTGTGAACAAGATTGCTCTTTATTGTCGCATTAGTGCAACTTCTGCTGCAGTGGCGTTAATACGTAAGTACCAATATATTTGACTGAAATGAATTTTTGTATATTGCTAGAAGTGTATTTTAATTCAAAAGAATTAATTTTCACAGGCTCTAAAATATCAGTTTGTCTGTTGAAGTCTTGATAATATTCTGTTTTGAGTTAGATGGATGTTATACAAGATTAATTAATGGTTGCTAGTAGCTTGTTAGGACACAGATCTAATGAAATAAAGTAAAGCCATTTTCAAGAATGCTGAGAAATTCTGATTTTGAAAGAAAATAAACTGTAGAACTAACTTAAGAAGAATGAACCTAAGCTCAAGTTCTAGCACACAAAAAGATGATTAAATAAATAAAAGTAAACATTCACAAAATTGAAAGCAAAATAAAGAATCTAAAGTTCAACTGTTATTTATACATAATAAATATTCTAATAATTGATGCAATGAAAACAAATTTTAAAAATTGCCAGTATTTTGACAGATTTCAAAATTTAAATACCATGCAGAAAATATACTAAGACTTCAAAAATTGCTTTTACTTTTCGAGCAGGATTGGTAAATGGCATCCATTTCCAAGGACGGACTCGTTTCAGACCAAGTTTAGCTTTATTTCGTTTATATCCTTGACCATTATCAGTAATAAACATTGGTGGATTATCTCTAAAAAAGTAAAATTTCATGTAAACACAGATAAACAAGATAATATTTTAACTATTTTATAATGTTCTTAAAACAATAATGCTGAATGTTTTTCAGTACTTCCTTATCTTTCCATTTTGTAAATGGCATACAGATTATTGAATTTTGGCAATGCAAACCAAAACCATCTTCAAATAGCCAGCAATCCTAATAATGACCATTTATGGTTTATTTGGGACAAGAAAAGCTACGAGTAAATCACAAATTATATTTTCTTTTTTCATATATATGTTAACAAGTCATGATCGCTCATAATTCTCTCGTCCCTTTATACTTGCTGTCTTTAAGATCTAAGAACCTGAATGTTCATGTATTTTTTTTTTTTTTTTAAAGTTACAAATGTCTGATTTACTGAGGAGTGAGGAAGATGCTATATCTTTCTTTAAAGAAAGACACATTATACCTCACATTAAATATGCAAAAATGGCTATTAAATAAAACAATATATCAATGAAAGCATTTGGAGGTGTAACATGAAAAGTTGCAAATGAAGCGAACATACATTTTGACAATTAGTTCAGTGGTTTCAGAATACTGTTTGTAACAATGCAGTGAGGAAATGACATTGATTAAGTGGAGGAAAGAAGGAACTCAACTTTTGTGAAATTACAACTATTTATTGGAATAGTTCAATATGACTTTTATTCTCTAAACCAAATCCAACAACCAAATAGAGGAATATATGACCATGAAAAATTGTGGAAAATAAATGAAAATCTTTTTGTACAGGGAAAAATCAAAGCTGTCAGGATTCTTGCATAAACACAGATATTTGGCAGGCTATGCTGAAAAATTGTTGAATTTGTTCAGGTTCCAATTAAAGAAACAAATACATTCATGGTAAAAATTGTCGTCCACGTACAAAAGAAACCAATGATTTGTTCACTGTTGGGAAGCATTTGAAATAAAGGAACTGGAAAAAGAAAGTTAGCATTTTACTATGAACAATAAATTCCATTCTGTTGATTCAACAATAGCTACTCATGCACAAAATGTTAAAAGATTGTGGCACTCAGATAAGTGGAGAAATAAAAATTAATGATTAAGTTCACCATCATCATCAGAGCTTATGTGGTGAAAGTCCTCAGGATGAGAAATATTTCTGATGACATATTAAAAAGCAATCACGGAAACATGGCAGCTGAAAAGCATATGTGAGAAAAAATGTGATCATGGAGATCACTGTGCACCTGAGGAGTTTTTTACATGTGTACAGTGAACTGTTTTTACTCAAACGAATGCTAAAGAATAATTAAAATATGACATTGTGCACTTTAAAATTATACATATTATATCACATAATACATTACTGTTATTACAAGTCAGTTTTTTTTTCAGGAAGTTTATATATCATTACAGTTGTCACTATCTAATAAGGCTTCATGCTAATGTTTATGCTTGGCAATAAACGGTGCCCTGAAATGTAAAAATAATGAATTCTCCAACTAAATCAAAAGAAAGAAAACGTGTAAAAATAGATCTTTTACCACACAGCCCAAGTTAAAGTTATGTCTTTATGCAGAATTTTGCAATTTTTTATAGCTGTAATTATTATAGTTGATGTCTGTCAGATCCAAATTGAAATAACTATATATAAAAAATATTTAAACTGTTTAGTCCAACCATCAGAGAAGTTACTACCTGCCAAATCATAATCATAGGGTTGGATGGTAGAAGTAACAGCCAATGCTCATTATAATAATTGCTTAATATAGCAAATGTCCCCCCCCTCACAAAAAGACTGATCCAAAATATCCTTAAGTAATAGCAATATATTCAATTTACTTTTGTTACAGTCACCACTTGCTGTAACAAACATTAAGATGAGGGGAGTCATTATAACAAGCATCAATATATATATATATATATATAAAACACAAGAACATCAGAATATGGACAAGAGTAAGGGTAGCATGCAACAGAGTAACATTCTTTAAATGAACATGAAAAACTATGTTCATTTAATGAGTGCAGAAAGTTTGGTTTGGTTTGGTTTGGTTTAGTTTATTTGAACTTATTTGAATTAACAATTTGAATATGGCAAAGCATGCAAGGATTACCTAACTAAGGGGAAGGAAGCCTTCAAAGACTTTTTAAGGGAAACTGGCTCATATACATGTTACACATGAGGAAAACCATGAAAAATGCTCATATAGCCAGCCTATTCACCAGGATTCAAGCCCCAGACTGAACTATCATTGTTCAACAACTTTACCGCACTAGTGGGTGAGTGCAGAAAGAAAAATATATGCCAAGTATAGCTAAAAAAGAAAATTACTGATGTTAACACAGAATTAAAGGCATGCAAAAATTAAAATGGAGTCCTAAATTACAATATATACAGCATATTGCTTTACAGTATATAATTGTGAACATACATCTGTTCCTTGATTATATGTATTATAAATTCCTTACATTTTTCCTTTTCATTAAAAAATAAAACATGAATTAAAAACCAAAACGAATATAATATGCCATTTTCTTTTATATCCTAGGAGAGAGAATGCTAAAAAAAATTCTTTTCTCGCATATTCCTGAAAAGTGATGATATTCTTAAGAGAAAAGGAATAGACTTGTATTTACATTGCAAGTGGAATAAAACATGAAAATGCACATTTGTCAGGATATAAACCTAGATCAAACTACTATTGGTCAGTCCTCCTATTCATTTTGTTAGCATCCACTCAGTATACATTAGTACAAATAAAAAATACTCACTTATTATCTGAATATAATAATGCATATAATTCTCTATGCATCCCTTCAGGACGTTTAAATGTAGCTTCACTAAGCCTTTTCTTCTTCTGTAAATAGACATAATATGCAGTTACTAACATATATTATTTTGCTACATTTTCTGTTACAAGATAAAATATGCCAAATAACTTCCTAGAGAAAGCTATATGTGGCAACACTGTTAAATTAAAATTTTTTCTTACAATTCAAATTACTGCTCATATTTTCAAAGAGAGTATTCTCAATTAAGAAAAAATTGATACCTTTTGATTATCTGCAACCTTTGAAAAGTAATCAGAAAGCAGCATGCTATTCTTCAAAATACACAACCTGCGACATTGTCAAAATGTATTTACGTAGCAACCCAGGAGTGCCTGTCATTAGCATTTGCTTTTGTTGCACTGAAGACAGTTATTAGTGTTTGTTACAATGGATGCATTTTTTTTTAGTCCAAAGGGGCTTTGTCCCTGAATGACTATTGTTTTCATTTTGGCATTTTGCGTCAGAAACATTAAATATTGGTTCACTTTTCATACTGTTGCCACCAAATATTGCAACCTTGTATTATATTTAAAAAAATTAAATAATGAAGAATGTGCATAAATGTATGCATGTTTCTCGCATTATGATAAAACGACACTACCTAGAGCCATCGGACTTTGACGTAATCCTACTACGAATATGGGCACTTGGAAGCCCAAATTTGAAATTTGTTTTATTATCATTTCATATTTTGTAAAAATTTAATTAATTTTTGATTTACAAACTCAAGGATTTCAAAGCGAGAAATGGCAATATTGTACAGAAAAAACATTTTTATCTCCAGCACGTGAGACAGTGTAACAGAAATTCTAAAGATATGCTCAATTTAAATTTATTTTGTGATATTGGTCTTGAACTGAATTTTATGGTTTAGGTGTGAAGAACATGATATTTAATAAATAAAGGTAACACACAAAACGTCATAAAAACTCCCCTTTGGGCATAATGTAAAATCTGAAATTTTTCAGATTTGTTTTAATATTTATTTATTAGTCCAAAGGGACAATTTGCCCAGAAGAACTATTAATTTCGTTTTGGCATTTTGTGTTGGTTCACCTTTCAGATTGTTGTTACCAAATATTAGAGCCCTGCATTAAAAAGAAATTAAATAATAAGGAATCTTTATAAATGTATGTAGATTTCTTGCATTGTGATAAAACAATGGTACCTAGTATATCAAATTTTGAATAACGTACATTTTTAAACAAATATGAGCATCTGGAAGCTCAAATTTGGAATTTGTTTTATTATCTATTTCATATTTTGAAAACTTTATGAATTTTTGATTAACGCAAATTCAATGATTTCAAAGCAAGCAATGGCAACACTGTACGGGAGGGAGGGGGAACATTTGTATCTCCAGCGCGCGAGTCTGTGTATCGGAAATTCTAAAGGTATGCTAATTTAAAAATTATTTTGTGATATTGGCTCTTGAACTGAATTTTATCGTTTAAGTGCAAAGAACATGATATTTAATAAAGAAAGGTAACCCACAAAACGTTAAAAAAAAACACCCCTTTGGGCATAACGTAAAATATATATATATAAATATATATA